>CM064561.1:19757966-19789333 GCA_032716605.1 Paralithodes platypus | reverse complement strand
TACATCAACGACATACATGAGGGTCTCACGCTGTACAATCTCAAAATTTGCTCGACGATACAAAGAATTGCAAAATAGCGTACGCTCAAAAGACAAAGTGTTGAACGCGATATGCAAAACAATCTAGATAAGTTGTCATGTTGGGCCCAAATATTGGCAATATGAGTTTCACTGCGGATAAATGTAAAGTACTAACATATCGGATACCAAAATGAGAAAGCAAACTATTATTTTGATGGACTAAGCCACTCAGACTTAAGAATGTAAACAGAGAAAACCGATCTGGGGGAGTAGTAAACAATATCGAGTAACCTAAAAAAGTCAACACAAATTCAGAAGTTGTTAAGAAAGGCAAACAAAATAATTGGCTTTATAGGTCAGGTCATTTGAGCATAAATCCAAAGACGCTATCCTAACCCTTTACAATTCCTTAGTCCGCGCTCTTCTGGAATACTGCGTTCAATTCCTGGTGCCCTTTATTACCAAAAACGATATAGACAAGCTAGAAACGAGTTCAACGTAGAGTTTACCAAAAACTGATACCTAGCCTAAAGAACAAAACCATACGAGAGCGTCCTTTGAGAACTAATATCTATTTCCTTTAACCCAGCGCAGATTAAGAGGCGACCTTAATTCAAGTGTTCAAAATCATCAAAGGCCTCGAACATATATTGAACTGTAGTAAGTAAACTTCACTATCGACCAATCTAAGTACACGCGGGGAAACGGTGGTTGCAAAATTATTGGTAAATCTTTTAACTCACACGAAGCTTAAAAATTTCCTTCTTCAATCGAGTTGTCACTTATGGAATGGGCTTCCCCCGAGGATGTTATTAAGACTGCAGACACACCGGTTTGATTCATTTAAACTTTTTTCGCCTAGACAAATATCTCCGCATCAAACCCCGCGACTGACTGCGTTTTGGTAAAATGAATAACTTTATTTTATCCTCCTCCTCAGGTTACCCTGCTCTTATTTTTAAACCCCCCCATTATGGGTCCCCCTACTAACTTCCTTAAGTCCTGCGCCACGGACATTAGTATCCAGTGGCAGTAGTGTCCCTTTCCAATGTTCCCTTAACCCCACTCCTTAAACCACATTTTGGAACACTTGATCATCAGTGTTTTTTGAAGGAGGAGGACACAGCAGAGCCTAGAAGGGTCACTAGACCTGTTGTTGCATTGATTTCTGTCTTTGTACTCCTTTGTACTATCCGCACGTTCCCCTTGGCCAACCCTCCCACTCCTTTCCCCCTCCCACATCACCTCCCGCTGCCACCGCTACCTCCATTCACCCTCCTCCCTCCCTCCCCCATACCCGTTTTTTTTTCCTATTCACGCCTCCTCCCTCCTTCCACCCCCCCCCCTTCCATTCCACAACCCACCCCCCATCCCTACCCCCCCCGCACACCCTCATCCATTTCACCCCCCAATACCCACTCCCCTTCACATAAACCCCCTACCTCCCCTCCTAATTCATGCCAATTCACCCTTGTCTCCCTTCCTCCATGAACTCCCCTCCCTCCTTACATTCACCCTCCTCCTTCCCTCCATTCACCCTCCTCCGTCCCTCCATTCACCCTCCTCCTTCCCTCTATTCACCCTTACCTCCCCCTGTTCTCCCTCCCCTCCTTCATTCACCCTCCTCCCTCCCTCCCTCTATGCACCCTCCTCCCTCCCTACATTCACCCACATCCCTCCCTCCATCCACCCCTTCCGTCCCCTCCCTCCCCCTACCCCAAACGCCACCCCCATCCCTACCCCTACCCCTTTCCATTCAACCCCCTCCCCCCTTCCCCCTGTAACCTCCGCACCTACCCCCCCCCCCCCCCTACCCCTTCCTCCACCTGAGACTGACCGCCTTGCACCAGCAGGTAATATAAGGTCAGGCACCTTCCTTCGGTAACAGGTCCACGCCCGCCCAGGCACGCCAAGGTAGCCCAGGTGAGACAGGTGCATTAGGGTGAGGCAGGAACATTAAGGCAATGCAAGGCAAGGCAAGGGAATTGACCACTTGCGAGTTTTAGGCTATAAGGAAGTTGGAGCTGTAGACATTGATAGTTCGCAGAATTACCAGTTAAAATACAGTTGTAGTGCATTCATAAATACATAAAACCCAATTCATGTTCATGTTCCATGTCATGTTTACTCACACTTGTTCTACTGCTGTCCGCAATAAGGAGGAAGCATTGAAACTGTACCAACGCCTTGAAACTCAAGAATCTCACTCTTCTATGATTCTGCCCGGAATCAATTCATATTTTTTTCACCAACCCACTTTACTGCCAATCCCAATTAATGAAATCAACAAATACATGTGGCACTCCAAGGACTCAGCCTAGGACACTCGCAACGAAATTCCGCGCATTTATGCATTATGCTATCAAGACAAATCTGTCCTTCGACTCGCCAAACACTCTTTCATCAATAAATAATTGCACTGAACTATCCAAATCTTGCTCTTCCAGCGTTCTGGCATCTCTCTCCAATTTTTCTTCCTCGTCGTTCCCTCCACTGTTCCACTCTGATGGCACAACCATTACTACTTCCTCTGAAAAAGCTGAACTCTTCGCTCAAACTTTCGCTGGAAACTCTGCCTTGGATGATTCTGGTGTTATTCCTCCCTCTCTACTCCCCTCTATCCTACTTATGCCTAATATCTTGAACAAATTGCAGTTTAATGTGTGAGAGAGAGAGAGAGAGAGAGGGGGGGGGGGGATGTGAGCGAGTGAGGGCAACTGCCACAATCACCACGGTATCCTGTCAAGAATGTCCTACATAATGGGGGGGGGGGGGATTAGTCTTATTACTATTATTTAATTATTATTATTAATATATACATATATTTTTAGTTTCCTCCCTAGACCTCTACCAAGCTTAAAAAAACAAAAAACAAAACAAAAAATACTCCAGACCCCCTTCAAGATAAATTTGTACATATTTCGGTAGACCGATGTTTCGGCCGAAGGCCGGTTCCTACTAAATTACAAGCTCGTTGTTTACAAAGAAATGGTGCGAAAGGTCTTAAAATCGTCAAATGAATGGGACGAACGTCTTTAAAACTAATAACTAATGGGCTAATTATGAGAGAGAGAGAGAGAGAGAGAGAGAGAGAGAGAGAGAGAGAGAGAGAGACCTGTAATGAAAATTGAATAATAACTATAACAAAAAATGAATGAATAAATAACGAGGCTAAATACATACATTAAAAAGAGTGTAAAAAGTGTTATTGTGACTACCGCTTTACACTCCTTGGGGCGAAATATCCTGGCCGGAAATTGTGTGTTGTGTGGTGCTTGCGGGCTTTGGAGGGGGGGGGGGGGTGAATTGGAGGAAGGTAAGGGGAGGGAAAGGGGGGGGGGGGAGAGAGAAAAGGAAACGAAAGAAGAAAGAGGTAGAGAGGTTAGCAGATGGGATACTGGCTATAGTCCTTTCATTTTAAGGAGGCCAAAACTCTCTATAACTAAATATAAGACGAGTAATCGAGCTAATATTTCCACCATTTTGGAAGAGTCCACCAGGGATTAGATGTGTGCAGCCCATTTGCTTTAGCCTTTATTATTTTTTTTTTAGTTACAGAGATTAGCGGTCATGATTTCTAGCTTACCTATAATTAATGGACTATAGGAGGTTTGGTTCAGTATTATTATTATTATTAGTATTATTCATGAGATGTGGGAGAGGGGTTAGAGGGCAGTATGTTTGATAGGTTACAGGGGTGGGGGAGGGGGGTCAGTGGGTTGGGTAGGTTAGAGGTGTGGGGGGGGTGTAGAGGGGCAGTAGGTTTTGATAAGTTAGAGGTGTGGGGGTGGGGTGTCAGTGGGTTGGGTAGGTTAGAGGTGTGGGGGGGGGGGTAGAGGGGCAGTAGGTTTGATAAGTTAGAGGTGTGGGGGTGGGGTGTCAGTGGGTTGGGCAGGTTAGAGGTGAGCGGCGACACATCAAAAGGTAAGGTGTGTGTGTGGTGGGGGGGGGGGGGGGGGGGGTAGGGGAGCAGTAGGTTTGATAAGTTAGAAGTTTGGGAGAGAGGTTAGGGGGGAGTGTGTTTGGTAGGTTAGAGGTGTGGAGGTGGGTTTGGGGAGAGGGGGTGGGGAGTCAGTGGGTGAGGAGGTTAGATGTGGGGGGGGTGGGGGTTAGAGGGGCAGTTGGGTTAATAAGTTAGAGGTGTGGGGGGAAGGGGAAGGGGGAGGGGAGTCGGGGGTAGTAGGTTCGGGTGTGGGGGTGGGGTGTCAGTGGGTTGGGTAGGTAGAGGTGAGCGGCGAAACACATCAAAAGGTCAGGTGTGTGTGTGTGGCGGGGGGGGGGGGGGGGGGTGTTAGGGGAGCAGTAGGTTTGATAAGTTAGAAGTTTGGGAGTGAGGTTAGGGGGGGAGTGTGTTTGGTAGGTTAGAGGTGTGGAGGTGGGTTTGGGGAGAGGGGGTGGGGAGTCAGTGGGTTGAGGAGGTTAGAGGTGGGGGGGGGCGTGTAGAGGGGCAGTAGGGTTGATAAGTTAGAGGTGTGGGGGGAAGGGGGTCAGGGGGAGGGTAGTAGGTTAGAGGTGTGGATGGGGTTTGTGGAGAAGGGGGGGGGGGTATGTTAGCATTAACACACACACCTCCATACCTACAGTACACATACACGCCTACACATAACTACATAGCAGGACGTAGGGAGGGAGTGGAGCAGGACGTAGGGAGTGGAGCAGGACGTAGGGAGGGAGTGGAGCACGACGTAGGGAGGGAGTGGAGCAGGACGTAGGGAGTGGAGCAGGACGTAGGGAGGGAGTGGAGCAGGACGTAGGGAGTGAGTGGAGCAGGACGTAGGGAGTGAGTGGAGCAGGACGTAGGGAGGGAGTGGAGCAGGACGTAGGGAGGGAGTGGAGCAGGACGTAGGGAGGGAGTGGAGCAAGACGTAGGGAGGGAGTGGAGCAGGACGTAGGGAGTGGAGCAGGACGTAGGGAGGGAGTGGAGCACGACGTAGGGAGGGAGTGGAGCAGGACGTAGGGAGGGAGTGGAGCAGGACGTAGGGAGGGAGTGGAGCAGGACGTATGGAGTGGAGCAGGACGTAGGGAGGGAGTGGAGCAGGACGTAGGGAGTGGAGCAGGACGTAGGGAGGGAGTGGAGCAGGACGTAGGGAGGGAGTGGAGCAGGACGTAGGGAGTGAGTGGAGCAGGACGTAGGGAGTGAGTGGAGCAGGACGTAGGGAGGGAGTGGAGCAGGACGTAGGGAGGGAGTGGAGCAGGACGTAGGGAGGGAGTGGAGCAGGACGTAGGGAGGGAGTGGAGCAGGACGTAGGGAGTGGAGCAGGACGTAGGGAGTGGAGGGAGGGAGTGGAAGGGAGAGTGGGAGGTAGTGGAGCAGGACGTAGGGAGTGGAGCAGGACGTAGGGAGGGAGTGGAGCAGGACGTAGGGATGGAGTGGAGCAGGACGTAGGGAGTGAGTGGAGCAGGACGTATGGAGGGAGTGGAGCAGGACGTATGGAGTGGAGCAGGACGTAGGGAGGGAGTGGAGCAGGACGTAGGGAGGGAGTGGAGCAGGACGTAGGGAGGGAGTGGAGCTGGACGTAGGGAGGGAGTGGGAGCAGGACGTAGGGAGGGAGTGGAGCAGGACGTAGGGAGGGAGTGGAGCAGGACGTAGGGAGGGAGTGGAGCAGGACGTAGGGAGGGAGTGGAGCAGGACGTAGGGAGGGAGTGGAGCAGGACGTAGGGAGTGGAGCAGGACGTAGGGAGGGAGTGGAGCAGGACGTAGGGAGGGAGTGGAGCAGGACGTAGGGAGGGAGTGGAGCAGGACGTAGGGAGGTAGTGGAGCAGGACGTAAGGTCGGAGTGGAGCAGGACGTAGGGAGGGAGTGGAGCAGGACGTAGGGAGGTAGTGGAGCAGGACGTAGGGAGTGGAGCAGGACGTAGGGAGTGGAGGGAGGGAGTGGAAGGGAGAGTGGGAGGTAGTGGAGCAGGACGTAGGGAGGGTGGAAGGGAGTGGAGGTAGTGGAGCAGGACGTTGGACGGGAGTGGTCACAACCACCTACATCCTGGTCCTGCTTCACTATTATTACTATACCTACCTCTCTCTAGATAGATAGATAGATAGATAGATAGATATATATGCGTGTTTGTTCTATTGTGTAATGTATATATGTATTTATGTATGTATGTATGGCCACCCCCAGCTAGACAAATATGGGGTATGTGCCTGAGTGTATACAGTAGATGTATGTATGTATGTATGAGGGAAGGAGTCGAAGGGATTACCGTAATAGGTTGCACCCAATATTATTAATAGAAATGCGTCAAACTGAATAAAGTCTCTAATCACAATCAATGTATCGTACGCAGCGTGGCCAAACGAAAGTCATATCCATTTTTTTTTTTTTTTTTTTTTTTTCCCAGTATACAATACAGTCATAATACATCTATAAAGACACAACACCAAAATTATTCATACTTTTAATCCATCAGAAACCCACATTATTATTGCATTTCCCTTTAATATCGATATTCACGGTTCCAACTTCCTTATAGCCTGAAACTCGCAAGTGGTCAATTAAGGTCTATACACGTAGTTCAAATTATGATTTTTTTTTTTTTTTTGGAAGTGATCAAATGGTCAAGACATTGATATTTCAGGTTAATGTTCTTGTATTCCTTCTCATTTCATTCAAATCTTCAAACTAAATTGCCCCGGTTCGACATCCTGATTGTGCAGTCGGCCAAATAAGTGATGTCGCGGCACCAAGTATATTTCGATCAATAATTGGCCGCACTATCTAAGCATTAATTCATCGTTTCGAGTGAGATATACAAACATGTTCCTATATTTACTCACCCTATTCAACATCCGACAGACATTGATACAGAATACAGCGAGCAGTGGAGACCCGACTTAGTAGCGGCATTGCACGTTCCATTGTGTGTTAACGAAAGCTTATCGTGGACTGGCCATAAGGCTTCAGTAATTGCCAAGGTCACGGGTTAACCCCTCTTGGAATAGGAAGCGTTTTGACAGTTTATTCTGGCTTATTAGACGATTTTATTCAGATTAGGTATGATGCATCGAAGTCAGACTATGACTTAAATTGCTTCAAACTCCGTGTGTCCAGGCATTTTTGCTCGAACGTCCCTTTGATTTTGGCCGTCACTCTTTCATCTCTGGGGGAGGCACTCAATACAGGCCGTTCTCCCTTTTGTCTCCCCCCTCACATAGAAAAAAAATAACAAAAAAAGCTACTCTCTCCGTTTAAGATTATTTACCTGTAGCCTATATGACTTTAGTTTAAATGTAGGCTACATTTATCAATACAATTATTCAAATTCATATCCCCCTCCCTCCCTCCCCCTCTCCCCATCCACCTGTTTCCCTCTCCCTCCCCCCTCCACCCTTTCGTCTCTCCCCCCTCCACCCTTTCGTCCCTCCCCCTCCACCCCTCCCTTCCCCCCCCCCCTTCCCCTCCCATCTCCACCCCTTCCCCTCTCCCCCCCGCCCCCCCCCTCCCTCTGTCCCTTCCTGCCAGATGGTTGGTCTTTGTGTGGTGTGTGGCAGAAGCGGAATGTCATTTACTGTTGTCAGTTCACCTTATCGACAAGCAAAGTCACTCACAAAACTTCGCGGACCTTTATATTTTGATTTACGCGTGCAGTTTAATTAATGTATGGTTTTTATTTTTAGCGTATGCAACATTACGTCTATGAATCTGTTTATAAGAAAATGTATATATGGTTTTTAGCTTTATGCAAAATTACTTATGTTATTTTGATAGTAAGAACATTAATAGGCGGTTTTGTCTTTTTAGCGTATGTAAAATTACGTCTGTTATTCTGTTTGTAAGATCATTGGTAGATAGTTTATATTTTTAGCGTACCGGTATGCAAAATTACATCTATAAATCTGCTTACATAGCATAAGGAAAAACATGAGGGATGCTCTTGTGTTTGTCTGCTTGTCTGCCTGCCTTTCATCTCTCTACCTACCTGTCTCTTTGTCTGTCTGTCTAACCATCTACCTTCCTACCTCTTTTATATCCTCTTACCTTCCTCTCTCCTTGCTGGCCTTTTGTCTGTACCTACACGTCGTGTCTGCTTCTCTGCCTGTTTGCCTTTCTGCCTTACCCACTGCTTGTCTTCCTCTACCTGCCTTCCTCTTTTGTTTCCTCTTACCTACCTGTCTCCCTGCTGGCCTTCTGTCTGTACCTACACGTCTTCTCTGCCTCTCTGCCTAACCCTCTGCCTAACCCTCTGCCTCTCTCTCTGCCTTTCTTCCTAACGGTCTGCCTCTCTTCCTAACCCTCTGCCTCTCTGCCTAACCCTCTTCCTAACCCTCTGCCTCTCTCTCTGCCTGCTCTGATATTGCCTTCCTAGAACTCCAGCCCACCTGTATAATCGTGTTTTTGTTTACACCTGTTACCACATTCCTGTTTTGTTGGCTACCTGTCCTGCCTTACCTGATATTGTGTGGTTGTCCAGCGAGGGGGGGGGGGAAACCTGGGGTTTGTGGGGACCACAGGGTGTGCGTGGGGGGACCAACAGTGTGTGTGTGTGTGTGGACCAGGGTTGTGTGTGGTAACCAGGGGTGTGTAGGGACCAGGGGTGTGTAGGGACCAGAGGGGTGTGTGTGTGGGGAATAGGGGTGTGTGTGGGGACCAGGTGTGTGTGTGTGTGTGTGAGGGGGGGCCAGGGGGAGGGACCATGGGTTTGTGTGTGTGTGTTGGGGGGGTGGGGGGGGGTGACCAGAGGGGTGTGTATTGGGGACCAGGGAGTGTATGGGGGACCAGGAGTGTATACGGGGACCAGGAGTGTATGGGGGGACCAGGAGTGTATGGGGGGGGGACCAGGAGTGTATGGGGGGACCAGAGGGGTGTGTGGGGACCAGAGGGGTGTGTGAGGGACCAGGATGTTATTATTTATCTTATCTCTCTCCCAATTTCCCTTCTATTCCTCATTTCATCACACTATTTTGCTATTATATCACTACCTTCTCTTTGTTTTGCTTTTCCCTCCCAATTTTCCTTCATCAATTTCCCCTCCCACTCACCTTTATACTATTGTATCTCTTCCATTGCTCTTACTTTTCCGTCCCAAATTTCTTTGTAACTAATTCTCTTGTTTATGCTGTTTGATGCTGTTAATTCTCTACTCTTACTTTTCCCTCAACACACACCCACACACACACCTCTCTCACTCTCTCTCTCTCTCCCTCTCCCTCCCTCTCTCCCTCCCTCCCTCCCTCCCTCCCTCCCTCCCTCCCTCCCCCCCTCCCTCCCTCCCTCTTCTCTCTCTCTCTCCTTTCTCTCTCTCTCTCTCTCCTCCTCCCTCCATCCCCCTCCCTCCTCTCTCCTCTCTCTCTCTCTCTCTCTCACTCTCTCTCTCCTTCCTTCTCTCTCTCTCTCTTTCTCTCTCCCTCCCCCCCCCTCTCTCTCTCTCTCTCTCTCTCTCCCTCTCTCCCTCTCTCGCTCTCTCTCTCTCTCTCTCTCCCTCCCTCCCTCCCACCTTGGTATATTCTTAAGGCTCTTGAAATGTGAAGGAGCACAATTATGTTCTCGGAGTGTCCTTAACATATAATTAAGACCAGCAGGGAGGGGAACGTAAATACTATATACAGTTACTTGACTGAATGTTTTGTGAATGTGAACTGATACATGACAGACATATAATTATGGACGGGTGCTATATATATATATATACTCAGCAAGGCTCGAACCACTGACAGTATAGTTCTTGCTTTATCTAAATATTTATGTAACCCCATGGACCCCATATTTATGCAGTTAATTATTCATTTCAAGCATAGCCTAATCCATTTTAGTCTGTCTCCTCATTCAGTCCAGTTACTTTACCACTGTAATCCTGTGTTATGCATTATAAACCCTTATGTACAATATTCCCTACTCCACAATTACCCTTATGTACGATATTCCCTATTCCACAATTACCCTTATGTACGATATTCCCTACTCCACAATTACCCTTATGTACAATATTCCCTACTCCACAATTACCCTTATGTACGATATTCCCTACTCCACAATTACCCTTATGTACGATATTCCCTACTCCACAATTACCCTTATGTACGATATTCCCTACTCCACAATTACCCTTATGTACGATATTCCCTACTCCACAATTACCCTTATGTACGATATTCCCTACTCCACAATTACCCTTATGTACGATATTCCCTATTCCACAATTACCCTTATGTACGATATTCCCTACTCCACAATTACCCTTATGTACGATATTCCCTATTCCACAATTACCCTTATGTACGATATTCCCTACTCCACAATTACCCTTATGTACGATATTCCCTACTCCACAATTACCCTTATGTACGATATTCCCTATTCCACAATTACCCTTATGTACGATATTCCCTACTCCACAATTACCCTTATGTACGATATTCCTACTCCACAATTACCCTTATGTACGATATTCCCTATTCCACAATTACTCCATATCAAACCCAATCACCCCTTTATTAAAAAGTTATTTATTTTACATTATATTTTTTCCAGGTGAGTACCGGTGCTGTGAACAGTTGGTTGACATTTCTTGGCACACCTGGGTTGTGAGTACTATTACTACTACGATTTCATTATTAGGAGAAGCCATTAGGAGTCGACTGTTGGCCTCTCTTTACCTTTTCCATTACTCCCGAGACTTTCCCAGCCGTTGCCATGTTACCCCTGCATTTATTTTTATTATATATATTTTTTTTTTCTGTTTTTCTTATTTGCGTCTCTCTACCTCTTGTTTGGTCTTTTCGTGTTGCGTTTTTCCTCTCTTCTTGCTACATGTTATGCCCATATTCATTTCTGCTCTTCTATCATTTCTAGAATATTCTTGACTTCTGGATGAGGTGAAACGTCTTATATACGCTGAACTAATGGGGTGAAGCGTCTTATAATCTCTGAACTAATGGGGTGAAGCGTCTTAATGGGGTTACCGTAAAAGGTTATAATGTGGCGGAGATGACGTATGTTGTGTTATCGTGTTATCATGACAGGATCCGTTCATAGCAGCTAGAGTGGTGGTGTGTGCTTTCATCTTTCTCTCTCTCTCTCTCTCTCTCTCTCTCTCTCTCTCTGTCATGTTCTTAGTCACCCTCTTTGTGCTTTCTTCCTTCTCTTTTTTATAGACTGCCAGTACTCTCTCTCTCTCTCTCTCTCAGTCATGTTCTTACTCACCCTCTTTGTGCTTTGTTCCTTCCCTTTTTATAGCTTTGCCAGACCTCTCTCGTATCTCAATCTATTTTTGTTTATATAATTATATCTATGTATCTATATATTTATTTATCAATTTATGTGGAATTGTATCTGTATGTATCGGTCTACTTATCAATGACTCAACGTAGTTATCTATCTATTTATCTATACATCTATTATATGTATCTATGTATGTTTATATCTATCTATCTATCTACGTATCTATCTATATATCTATTCTTTTCTATCTACCAACTTATATCCCTTTGGTATTTATCTAGCGAGGTATTTCTTTGTATGAGTGTCTATTTGTCGATTTATCTAACTTCGTCTTTCATCCCATTCATGTGTGTTACTGCGTGCCTCACCCCCCCCCCCCCTCCTCTCTCTCTCTCTCTCTCTCTCTCTCTCTCTCTCTCTCTCTCTCTCTCTCTCTCTCTCCATCTGCCCCCCTCTCTCTCTCTCTCTTTCTCCCCCTTCTGTTCCCCCCTCTCTCTCTCTCCCTTTCCCCCCCACTTTCCCTTCTCTGTTCATCTCCTCCTCCATGATCCTCCCCTTTCCTTCTCTGTTCTTCCCCCTCCATCTATCCCTATCCCCCCCCTTTAGCTCTCTGTCTTCCCCTATCCCTCCCCCCCTCCTATTTCCCTTCTCTGGTTTCTTCTCCCCCTCCACCTCCATCTTTCCTCCCCTTTCCCTTCTCCGTTCCTCCCCTCCCTCCCCCCCCCCTCTTTCCCTTCTCTGTTCTCCCTCCCTTCCCTCCCCTCTCCCCCTTTCTCTTCTCTGTTCCTACCCCTCTCCCCCCCTCTTTCCCTTCCTCTGTTCCTCCCCCCCCCCCCCCTCCTCCCTTTCTGCCCTCCTTACTGCCTTCCCCATCATTCCCTCCCCTTCCTTCTTTCCCTCCCCCTCTCTCTCTTCTCTCCCCCCTTCCCCCGCCCACCCCCCAGGAGAGTCATTCCTCCCTGCGTACCTCTCTCTCTCACTTGTTTTTAGTTTTTATCCTACATATCATTTGCTTTACTTTGGTTTTCCCCAATGGTTTAAGTGTTCTATCACTGTCCCCCCCCCCCCTTCTCTCTCTCTCTCTCTCTCTCTCTCTCTCTCTCTCGTTTTGAGTTATTATCCTATATATCATTGGCTCTACTTTAGTTTTCCTCAATGATTTAAGTGTTCTCTCGCTCTCTCTCTCTCTCTCTCTCTCTCTCCCGTAAAAAAGAAAGAAAAAATAGTGAACTATCTCCTTGTCCACCACAGTCCCCCTCCCCCCATCCCCACATCCTCTCCCCCCTCCCCCTCCTTCCCCTCCCCCTTCACCACAAGATCGGCTCTGTTTACACCACCACCACCTCTACAACTACTAGGACAGACAGACAGATCTTCGGTTTTAGTCTCTCGGGCGCTCGCGAAGGCTAAGGTCCCTCTACCTAAAGTTTAACCCTTTGATTCAAGCTATATATCGACGATTTTGCGCAGTTTCGGAAGGGTCTGTGGAAATGAAAAGGGCTGAGTGAGATCGTTCAAGGCATGGTGATTGCTGGAGGCCCTTTTTTTAAACTGAATGAAATCGCTTACTCAGTGATTACTAAGGTTTTGTTTGGGTAGGGAAATGCGTTGTTAATTCTGAAAACTTGGCATTCGTATCACGCAGAGACATAACAGTTTCACATTTGTTCTTATTAGTATCAAGAAATCATGTGCTATACCGTGAACTGAGATGAATCCGACTATAATTCGTGCATAGACATTGCCTTTACCCTACGATTCGGAACGTAGGGTATATTATTAGTGCCGCTTTTAATGAGTTGTAGTGCTTCTAGTGATGTTGGTGATTGTTATTCAGTGATGCTTGACTCAACATCACTAGGAAAACCGCTTTTAGTGATGTTGGTGATTGTTATTCAGTGATGCTTGACTCAACATCACTAGGAAAACAGTGCTATTAGTGATGTTGGTGATTGTTATTCAGTGATGCTTGACTCAACATCACTAGGAAAACAGTGCTTTTAGTGATGTTGGTGATTGTTATTCAGTGATGCTTGACTCAACATCACTAGGAAAACAGTACTTTTAGTGATGTTGGTGATTGTTATTCAGTGATGCTTGACTCAACATCACTAGGAAAACAGTACTTTTAGTGATGTTGGTGATTGTTATTCAGTGATGCTTGATCAACATCACTAGGAAAACAGTGCTTTTAGTGATGTTGGTGATTGTTATTCAGTGATGCTTGACTCAACATCACTAGGAAAACAGTGCTTTTAGTGATGTTGGTGATTGTTATTCAGTGATGCTTGACTCAACATCACTAGGAAAACCGCTTTTAGTGATGTTGGTGATTGTTATTCAGTGATGCTTGACTCAACATCACTAGGAAAACAGTACTTTTAGTGATGTTGGTGATTGTTATTCAGTGATGCTAGACTCAACATCACTAGGAAAACAGTACTTTTAGTGATGTGTGATGTTATTCAGTGATGCTAGACTCAACATCACTAGGAAAACAGTACTTTTAGTGATGTTGGTGATTGTTATTCAGTGATGCTTGACTCAACATCACTAGGAAAACAGTACTTTTAGTGATGTTGGTGATTGTTATTCAGTGATGCTTGACTCAACATCACTAGGAAAACAGTACTTTTAGTGATGTTGGTGATTGTTATTCAGTGATGCTTGACTCAACATCACTAGGGAAACAGTACTTTTAGTGATGTTGGTGATTGTTATTCAGTGATGCTAGACTCAACATCACTAGGAAAACAGTACTTTTAGTGATGTTGGTGATTGTTATTCAATGATGCTTGACTCAACATCACTAGGAAAACCGCTTTTAGTGATGTTGGTGATTGTTATTCAGTGATGCTTGACTCAACATCACTAGGAAAACAGTACTTTTAGTGATGTTGGTGATTGTTATTCAGTGATGCTTGACTCAACATCACTAGGAAAACAGTACTTTTAGTGATGTTGGTGATTGTTATTCAGTGATGCTTGACTCAACATCACTAGGAAAACTGCTTTTAGTGATGTTGGTGATTGTTATTCAGTGATGCTACTAGGAAAACTGCTTTTAGTGATGTTGGTGATTGTTATTCAGTGATGCTTGACTCAACATCACTAGGAAAACACAATGGGTTATGGAAAGGGATATTTAAAGTGTTCGTATTGTTCTACACATTTAAAGGTTTTCTTCTTATGTTCTGTATGGGTATATTATATTATTAAAGTGGTATTCGTGTTATTTATTAGTGCTATTGGAGTTATATTTCGATACGTAATTGGTGTATTATTAAGGGGAGGTATTTAGTTTGTTCCCTACGTTTTCATCAAGCTTAAAATTACACCCCCTAGACCCCCTTTCAAGATAAATTTGTAAATTTTTCGGTAGAAAAATTTCCCGGCCGGAGGCCGGTTGCTCTTAAATTGCAGGCTTGCTATCGCTCGCCAGGAAAAAATCGACACCTTAATGGCACGAATGGTCTTATCAACCTAGTTGTTCCCCAATTCGTCCCTCCGCCACGACCATTTCAAAGTCCAAGTCTCTCACTCTTGTCCTCTGTAGCGGGGAGGACCTTGTACCCCTGAGACATAGGAGTGTAGACCTGAGAAGAGAGAAAGAGAGCCGGCATCTCATCCAAGTTATGACTTGGCTTCTATGCTGGCGCTTTTTCTCCTATATTTGTTCAGCTAATCTGGCATAGAAGACACTTGCAGAAGGTCCCATACCTCCCGACGATGAGAAGACCAGAGGAGTAAAGCTTCCTTGATCCCTGTTCAAAATTCTTTCTTCATAAGCGCGTTTTTTCTCACTTTCGTTTCTCAAGTATGCCGCCTTAAAATTGACATAAATGGGCCAAAATGTCTTAAAATGTCAAAACTACTAGGGCGAACGTCTTAAAATCTCAAAAGCAATGGGCTAAACGAGGGAGAAACGGGTCCAGAAAGAAATCCCTCAAGTGGAAATCTCCCCTTAGCTCCTATCGCGCACTTGTTGATGCCGATACTGAAGACTTTTAATTAGTGTATCATCATATACTGAAGACTTTTAATTAGTGTATCATCATATACTGAAGACTTAATTAGTGTATCATCATATACTGAAGACTTTTAATTAGTGTATCATCATATACTGAAGACTTAATTAGTGTATCATCATATACTGAAGACTTTTAATTAGTGTATCATCATATACTGAAGACTTTTAATTAGTGTATCATCATATACTGAAGACTTTTAATTAGTGTATCATCATCATATACTGAAGACTTTTAATTAGTGTATCATCAAATACTGAAGACTTAATTAGTGTATCATCATATACTGAAGACTTTTAATTAGTGTATCATCATATACTGAAGACTTAATTAGTGTATCATCATATACTGAAGACTTAATTAGTGTATCATCATATACTGAAGACTTTTAATTAGTGTATCATCATATACTGAAGACTTAATTAGTGTATCATCAAATACTGAAGACTTAATTAGTGTATCATCATATACTGAAGACTTAATTAGTGTATCATCATATACTGAATACTTTTAATTAGTGTATCATCATATACTGAAGACTTTTAATTAGTGTATCATCATATACTGAAGACTTTTAATTAGTGTATCATATACTGAATACTTTTAATTAGTGTATCATCATATACTGAAGACTTTTAATTAGTGTATCATCAAATACTGAAGACTTAATTAGTGTATCATCATATACTGAAGACTTTTAATTAGTGTATCATCAAATACTGAAGACTTTTAATTAGTGTATCATCAAATACTGAAGACTTTTAATTAGTGTATCATCATATGCACATAATAAGGAACATATTTAATTACAGTGTTTTCATTGTTTGTTGAGACTGTGCATTTAAGTGAGTGTAATCCTTCTCCTTCATGTTTAGCCCCATTGCTTTTGAGATTAGTGTTTAGTTTATGGAGGGAATGTGTTATGCATTAACAACAAAATATACGATTCCGTCAGAGGGCCTTAAGGGGAGGTTTTTAGTTTGGTCTCTAGATATCCATCGAGCTTAAAGGTGGGGGCTCATGGGTTGAGATAAACATGGAATGATCATCGCCAAGCTGTACATAATTATCTTGCAAAATGCAATGGCACTGAAATAATTATCAACAATGGTATAAAGGATTTTGTGGATCGTCTATACCGGGCCTGTGACGTCACAGGAGTGTAAGTCCACCCAGTCTAGGATGAGGATACTGGTGTGACGTCACTATGACGTCACAGGCCCGGTATAGACGATCCGCAAAATCCTTTATACCATTGTTAATAATTATTTCAGTGACATTGCATTTTACAAGATAATTATATGCAGGTTGGAGATTATTTGTCCATGTTTACCTCAACCCATGAGCCCCCACCTTTAAGATTACACCCCCTTGAGCCCCTTTCAAGATATATTTGTACATTTTTCGGTAGAAAAATGTCCCGGCTGAAAGCCGGTTCCTCTTAAATTACAGGCTCGCTATCGCTCGCCAGGATAAATTCGATCCCTAAATGGCACGAAATGTCTTAAAATTGACAGAAATGGGTCGAAAGTTCTTAAAATCGTTAAAATAATGGGGCAAACGTCTTAAAACTAGAAAAACAACGGGGCTAAACATGAGGGAGAAACGAGTCGAGACAAAAATTCCTCAGGTGGATATCTCCCCTTAATTAACTGGTATGAAGAAAATCAATAGATATCCAGGGTTTTTGTAAGTGCTTGTACATGGTGTGTGCTTGGTGGTGGTGGTGGTGGTGTGGAGGAGTGACCTGAAGGTTATAATGTTGGTGGTAGTGGTATTTTTTGTGGTGGTGTGGGTGGTTGCGGTGGATGGTGGTGGAGAGTGCTTGCGGCTGTAGGAAGGTGGAGGATGGTGGAGGAGGTGGGATGGTGGTGGAGGAGTAGGAGGGGTGGAGGTGGGATGAAGTGGGAAGTGGAGGTGGGATGAATATTATTGATGGTGGGGTTAGTGAGGGGTAATATGGTTGGGGAAGGTGAGGTGGAGGGTGAACTTGTCTGCTACTGGAGGGTGAACTTGTCTGCTACTGGAGATGGTTGTTGTTGCTGTTCCCCAGGCTGTCTGGCCGAGCAACCCCAAGGTCCCGAGCAAGGCCAAGGCCATAACCTAGCGCCCCCACAAAACCCTCCCTGGTTACCACTAATAAAGCCCAGGTGATCGAAGCCACTCCAAGGCGGGGAGCTGAGGAGGGTGCGGAAACGCCCGGAAAACCAAAGCCCCATCCAAGGCCCTGTGCCCCTCAGAAATTATGTATTATGATGTGGGATGGTAGTGGAGGCTAGTGGTGGTGGTGATGCAGTTATGGTGGTGTAGGAGATGGAGTGAACATAACGGTGGATCTTGGCTGCTACTGAAGCGTGGTGGAGAATATTACTGATCTGTCGATATAACATGTTCCAAATTAGGAGTACAGAAATCGTGAGCCCTAACCTCTGTAACTATGGGCTAGAGCGAATGGGCTGTAAACTTCCACACCTATTCCCTGGCTAACCCTTCCCAACTGGTAGAAATGTTAAAGAGTTTTGACCTACTGATTTGGAACAGGGTATATTGGTGGAGGTGGGGGGAGTGGTGGTGGTGGTGGAGGATAGGGGGGGGAGGGGGGGAGGATAGTGGGGGGAGTGGTGGTGGAGGATAGTGGGAGATGTGGAGGATAGTTGGGGAGGTGAAGGATAGTGGTGGTGGTGGAGGATAGTGGTAGGGGGAGGGGGAGGATAGGGGCGGGGGTGGTGGTGGATAGTGGTGGTGGTGGTGGTAGAGGGGAAGGTTGAGGATTGTAGGGGAGATACAGGATAGTGGTGGAGGATAGTGGTGATTGAGGATGAGAGTGGTGGTGGTGGTGGTGGAGGATAGTGGGGAAGGTGGATTGTAGGGGAGGTGAAAGATAGTGGTGGGGGAGATGGAGGAGAGTGGTGGTGGTGGTGGAGGAGAGTGGTGGTGGTGGAAGATAGTGGGGGAGGTGGAGTTGCCTGCTACAGCGATGGAATGTGGTGGGGAATGCTATTGATCTGTCGCTGGTGGGGGTGGGGGTGGTGTGGTGTGAGGTTGGTGGGGGTGGGGGTGGTGTGGTGAGAGGTTGGTGGGGGTGGGGGTGGTGTGGTGTGAGGTTGGTGGGGGTGGTAGTAGTTTGATTCTCACCCACACACAGTACCGGTAATCCAGCTAGCTCTCACAAACACCTCCTCTTATTCATTCCACTACACTAAGCAAGCACGCCACACTTCTTTCCAATACACCAAAACACGTTTAAAATAGTGACTATCACTTTCAACTTTGGGGAGACACTTGTTACAATCAGCCCTGCCTTTTGTCTCCTTCATACACATAGAACAAATAAAGTGGTGTGGTGTGAGGTTGGTAGTGGTGGGGGGTGACTGGTAATGGTTTGGACCTCCATCAAGCTTAAGAAAATACAGTACACCCAAGACCCCCATTCGAGATAAATTTGTATATTTTTCGGTAGAATTTTTTTCCGGCCGAAGGCCGGTTCCTCTTAAATTACAGGCTCGCTTTCGCTCGCCAGGAAAAAGTCAACACCTAAATGGCACGAAAGGTCTTAACATTAACAAAGAAATGCGCCTAAAGGTCTTAAAATCGTCAAACTAGTGGGACGAACGTCTTGAGGGAGAAAGGGGGCCAGAAAAAAAAAATCCTTTTAAGTCGAGTGAAAGCAGTGACAATATAAGAATAATGAAGTTTGTAAAAATATTGGATGGAGTTACATGTGAAGCAAGGACATGGACTAGATAGGCTGTATTGGTAAAATGATGTGATGTAAGCTTTGATGGGTTAAGTGAGGGCTAGGAGGGGCAGAGCTATCGAACTGAGGGCTGGGTAAGGGCTGGTGTGGGTTGGGAGAGGGCTGGTGGTAGTAGTGAGGGCTGAGTAAAGAAAGGGCTGCTAGTGAGGGCTGGTGGTAATGGTAGAGAGGGCTGGCGGGCTGGGCTAAGGGGCTGCTGGTGGTGGTATTGAGGGCTAGTGGTGGTGATGGAAGTAAGGGGTGGTGGCGGTGTTAGTAAGGGCTAAGGACTGGCGGGCTAGGCTAAGGGCTAGTGGTGGTAGTAAGGGCTGGTGGTGGAAGGGTAAGGGCTGAGGGCTAGTGGTGGTGGTAGTAAGGGCTAGGGGTGGTGGTAGTAAGGGCTGAGGGCTGGTGAGCTGGGCTAAGGGCTGGCGGGGTGCCCAGAAGCCTCATCAGCTGCCAGGACCGGCTGTGTGTGTCTGTATGTATGTATGCCCTGGCCCTCCCTCCCTTTACCCCTCTCCTCTACCTCCCTCCCTTTACCCCATCCCTCTCCCTCCCTTTATCCCTCCCTCCCTCCCTCTATCCATCCCTCCCTCCCTCCCTCTATCCTTCCATCCCTCCCTCTCCACCTCAATCCTTCCATCCCTCCTTCTCCACCTCAATCCTTCCATCCCTCCCTCTCCACCTCAATCCTTCCCTTGCCCCTGTCGTCTCTCCCTCCCTCCCCTCTCCCTTCCTCCCGTCTTATCCTTCCATCCCTCCCTCTCTCCCCCCTCTCCCTCCCTTGCCCCTGTCATCGTCTCTCCCCCCTCTCCCTCCCTCCCATCCCTCCCGGAGAGATAGTCCAAGTGTCTATGTATTATGTAATTTGTTTAAGTTGATTCTATTGTATGAACAGCCATTGTATATTTAATGGAAATACAATAATCTGAATCTGAATCTCTCCACCTCAATCCCTCCCTTGCCCCTCCCTCCCTCTCTGTCTGCCTGCCCTGCTTTCCCTCCCCCATGCCCCTGTCTCCCCCCTCTCCCGCCCCCCCGCCCCCACCCCCCTGAGGCCGTACGGTTGGGCAGGAGGGCGACAGTCCCGAGTTTTGGTGCGGTGCGTGCGGCGGTGGTGTTGTGATGGTGTTAGTGGTGGTGTTATATCTCTATTGTGGTGTTATAGTGGTGTTAGTAATGTAATGTATAGTGTCATACTCTCTTACGAACGCTGGGAATATTATCGTCATCAGTCATCATCATCAACTTCTTCATACCCTTACTATCATCACCAGTTCTTCCTCATCTTCATTATACCCAGTGGCGGTGTCGTGGTGGTGATGGTGTTATAGTGGTGTTAGTGTTGTAGTGTATAGTGTCCTACTCTTTCACGAACACTGGAAATATTGTCATCATCATCACCATCATCATCTTCATACCCATCTTCTGCATCATGTTCTTCATACCCTCAACACTGGAAATATTGTCACCACCATCATCCTCATCATCACCTTCACCATCTTCATCTTCATACCCTCTACACTAGAAATATTGTCACCACCATCATCATCAGCAGCTTCATCTTCTTACCCTCACTATCATCATAAACATACCCTCACTATCATCATAAACATACCCTCACTATCATCATAAACATACCCTCACTATCATCATAACCGTACCCTTACTATCATCATAATCATACCCTCACTATCATCATACTCATACCCTCACTATCATTATAAGCATACCCTCATTATCATAACCATACCCTCACTATTATCATAAGCATACCCTCACTATCATCATAATCATACCCTCACTATCATCATAATCATACCCTCACTATCATCATAATCATACCCTCACTATCATTATAAGCATACCCTCATTATCATAACCATACCCTCACTATTATCATACCCTCACTATCATTATAAACATACCCTCATAACCATACCCTCACTATCATCATAAGCATACCCTCACTATTATCATGCCCTCACTATCATCACCATACCCTCACTATCATTATAAACATACCCTCATTATCTTAACCATACCCTCACTATCATCATAATCATACCCTCACTTTCATCATAATCATACCCTCACTATCATCACCATACCCTCACTATCATTATAAACATACCCTCATTATCATAACCATACCCTCACTATCATCATAATCATACCCTCACTATCATCACGATACCCTCATTATACCCTCGCCATCTTCATTGTCATACCCTCATTATCATCACCATCATAACCATTCTCATCATATCCATACCCTTAGTTTCACCCACACATACCCTTAGTTTCACTCACACACCCTTAGTTTCACTCACACGTACCCTTAGTTTCACTCACACGTACCCTTAGTTTCACTCACACATACCCTTAGTTTCACTCACACGTACCCTTAGTTTCACTCACACATACCCTTAGTTTCACTCACACACCCTTAGTTTCACTCACACATACCCTTAGTTTCACTCACACATACCCTTAGTTTCACTCACACATACCCTTAGTTTCACTCACACATACCCTTAGTTTCACTTACACGTACCCTTCGTTTCACTCACACATACCCTTAGTTTCACTCACACACCCTTAGTTTCACTCACACATACCCTTAGTTTCACTCACACATACCCTTAGTTTCACTTACACATACCCTTAGTTTCACTCACATACCCTTAGTTTCACTCACACATACCCTTGTTTCACTCACACATACCCTTAGTTTCACTCACACATACCCTTAGTTTCACTCACATACCCTTAGTTTCACTCACACATACCCTTAGTTTCACTCACACATACCCTTAGTTTCACTCACATGTACCCTTAGTTTCACTCACACGTACCCTTAGTTTCACTCACACGTACCCTTAGTTTCACTCACACATACCCTTAGTTTAAATCATACGTACAGTCGCGATCACAAATTCTTATACATTTTGAAACCTCTATAGTCTATCTGATTAAACAAATCTCCGAAATGCAATCATCAGGACACCATTAATACAGCACAGATAGATATGCCATTTTTCCCAAAATCAAAACGGCATACCCAACTCTGCTATGGGTTGCCATCATCACTAGTATTACCATTATATAAAATACTATCACCATCATAAATAATACTATCACCATCATCACTACTACATCCATCATTTTAGATCGACTCACGAACCCTCACGCAATCTCACTCACGCAATCTCACTCACTCACGCACGCAATCTCACTCACTCACGCAATTTCAATCACTCACGCATTCTATCACTCTCACTTCCTCTCACGCAATCTCACTCACTCGCACTCTCTGACTCTCACTCACTGTCTCCTCGCCTCTCATATGATACCCTTCTCCTGTTACTGAGTGTTACTCCTCATATCTCACACATACCCATCTTGTCTCATCATCCGTGTGTTGCTCACTCACACACGATACATATGAATATTACTCTTTATCGTATATATAGCCTATACTGTACATCATTAACCCCGTCACCACCATTACGTCAATTTCATCATATTCAGGTTACCATTAGACGATTTTCTTTAGTTTATAATCTAGCTATACGATTCAGAGGGGTAATTACGATCTCAATATACCCTTTTTTTATAATATAGGGCCTTCTTCAACTGCATATAATCGTCTAATCGTAGCCAGAATCAAAGGTAAACAATCGTCACACGTCCAATCCTACACATAACCCTGACTAATATAGCTGTAATCAAGCACAAACGCACACTTACACACCTACACACACTTCCCACACACACATATCCTGGCCAGTGCACCTATAATCACACACACACACACACAGGCAGGCACAGAGGTCTGGCTGACACATTACGTCCACACACACACACACACACACACCCACACAGACACAGACGCACACACACATACAGACACAGGCACAGAGGTCTGGCTGACAAATTGCGTCCACACACACACACAGGGCAGCATAGTGAGACGGGCAGGACCTTAGTGCCAGCTCAACCACCACCAACCACACAGCTACCAGTGGGATATAGACGATCATATATTGGAACCTAGCTACCAGTGGGATATACAGTATAGTTTGTTCATTATAGGTAGGTCAGAAATCGTGACTCCTAACCTCTGTAACTCAAAAACGACAAAGAGTAATCGAACTAATATTTCTAACATTGGAAAGTGTCCGTCAGAAAATGGGTGAGGAAATTTTCAGCCCAGTTGTTCTAGCCCTTTGTGAGTTAACCCTTTGAGTACCAGCGACGTTTGTTATATTTTATTCTAGCTATATTTAGACGATATTATGCAGCTTAGGAAGGATCTGTAAACGTTTAAAAGGGTTGGTTGAGATAGTCTGAAGCCTTATTATTGCCTGAGGTCCTTCCTAAGCTGAATAATAATAATCGTTTAATAGTTGCCAAAATAGGATGAAAAGGACGTCCCTGGTACTGTACGGGTTAAAGAGGTTGGGGTTACGATTTTTGGCCTATCTATAATGAAGGGACTATAGATCATATATTGAAACCTATATAGTCAAACCGAGGCAATGTTATTTTGGGAGTGGACTGATTGTGAGAAGAAGTACAGGAAAATGTGAATGAAGTTGCATCGTTTTGGCCTTTAAATCACAGACAACTATAGAACATAAATTGAACTTTGTGAGAAGGAATACAGGAACAGTTGAAATAACGTTGTATCATATTGGCCATTATGATCGCTTCCAGGAGCATAAAGGCAACTATAAAACATTGATTGGACTTGTACATGTAACAATATTGACTAAAATTAAGGAACTGTTTTTGGTTAGGGGATGAATAGTCTCGTTTGACACTGAATTACTTAACTTAAGGACTTTTTTTGGCTAGGGTTTAACACATAATGACTAAAACTAAAGGACTGTTTTGGCTAGGAGATAAATAGTCTCTCGTTTGACACATGACTAAAATTATAGGACTGTTTTTTTGGCTAGGGTTTAACACATAATGACTAAAATTAAGGGACTGTTTTTGGCTAGGAGGTGAATAGTCTCTCATTTGACACATAAGGACTTTCTCTTTGACACATAATGACAAAAATTAAAGGACTGTTTTTGACTAGGAGGTAAATAGTCTATAATTTTAGTCATGTTGTGTCAAACGAGAGACTATTTACCTCCTAGCCAAAAACACAGTCCTATAATTTTAGTCATGTTGTGTCAAACGATAGGACTGTGTTTTTGGCTAGGGTTGGATAGCCTCTCGTTTGACACATAATGACTAACATTAAAGGACTGTTTTTTGGCTAGGAGGTGAATAGTTTCTCGTTTGACACATAGTGACTAAAATTGAGGGACTTTTTCTTTGACACATAATGACTAAAATTTTGATATGTGAAGGTAGAAGGAAATACCATCTTTACCTCCTTCAGTACTATGACTTTATTTACATTTTATTCTGGTTCAACTTCTGCGATTATGTGCAGCTTAAGAAGGACCATGTTGTTATTCAGAGGGGTTATTGAGATGGTATTTACACCTTTGAGTCGTTGAGGTAGATTATAAGCTTAAGAAACTCGTCTACTGATAACCAGGATAAGACGACGAAAATTCAGCCATCGTGTTTGAAAGGGTTAATAATTGTACCGTATTTCGTTGCTTTATTCTGGCTTAATTAAATCAAGGTATATTTTGATGGTCCTTAATTAAAACGAAGAAATATAGGTGACATGAAGTAGAGTATAGGTAACATGAAGTAGATTATAGGTAACATGAAAACAAAGTATAAGTGATATAAAGTAGAGTATAGGTAACATGGAAGTTCTCTTTTACCAAACAGCGTTCAGTGTAATTGGTCTCCATTCGAAATGAAACTGACAATACCCTTCCAATAAAAAATACGGCCCATACTAAAATAAGTCCGTGGTAACGAATACGGCCCATACGACAAGGACTGTGTGGGTTGATAGCAGTGGTGATATACGACAAGAAAAGTGGGCTATACGGTAAGAACAGAGGGTGAGAATTAAGTGGACTGTGGTAAACGAACTGTGGGTGTGAATACAGTGGGTCCAGTACATTAAGGAATATATTAATGAAAGCATATGGTCCTCCCGGGATTCGAACTCGGGACACCACACCCAGAACATAAGCATCTATACCATTACACCACCAACACAAGAACTGTAGTGGATTATGCTACTAGAATGGCGTTAATGCAGTGGGGTATGCTGGTTTACAAGTGTGGTGGGGTTTAGCATGGGTGGCCAGGGAGGTGGAGAGGCGAATGCTGTCCCCTGTTGGAGCCCTAGTGTCATGTTGGCCCCGGATCAGCCCCGCCCCCATCAGGCCCGTGACCTGGTGCGTGATCCGCCCCTACACGACCCCTTGACGCGGCGGGAGCGAACCGAGCTCCGCCGAAGGAACACCAAGAAGAAAAATCGGCGAAAGGGAGGGGATGTTGATGATGGGAACGAGTGGTGGAGGATACAGGATGTTGATGGTGGGGGTGCGTGGTGGGGGGTGCTGCCGGAGTGGGTGACATGGGCCCTGGGGGTGATTTGGTCATGGGGCGGCAGGGTGGGCGTGGTGCTCCTGACGAATGTGATGGGCGTGGTGTGGGGGGGCGGGGCTCTGGGCGGCGGGCGTGACGATGCGAGTGAGTACAGTGGTGGTAGTGATGGTGAGGGAGTCAGTTTGTCTCCAGCACGGGACTGGTCGGGGCCACAGTTATCCCCTTGCGGCACCCCTCTGTTACAGACTCCCGCGCAGCAGCCGCCACGCAACACTACCCAGGACCGCCCTACAGTGCTACCCCTCCCTCAGACACCTCCTGCGCCTTCTGCCACGCCTCCCTCACCCTCGGGACGTGTACCTCGGTCCTCTATGATACACCCTAAAAGTGACCCCCCTCCCCTCCCACCCCACACACACTGTGGCTCTCTCTCCTGTGATGTGGAGACTCTGGTTCCCCCACGCCCCCAGCACCCCGTCCTGGAGGCCGTGCGGGGCTTCACATCCCTGCAGGAGGAGATGTTTGTGGCCATCAGGGAGGCTAAGGAAACTACCTCAGCCCTCATGACCACCTCCGCCACCACACCTTCAGTATCCAGGAGAGACAGTACTGCCTCCCTAGCCTCCCTTCCCTCATCCCTCGGCAGGCACACGGACTCGCACGTCAGCTCCGTCGTCAGTTCAGTTGTAAGCTCCAAGTCACCCAGTCCCCTACCTGAGAGCGACCCAGTATCACCCCTCCCTGACCCAGTGCCCCCTGATCCTATCATACCAACACCTAGGTCGCCTCAAATCACATCACCCAATATCCTGTCTCCCGATATATTAATTCCTACTGTCCTACCACAATCTAACCTACCACTCACCATTCAGCCAGGCACCTATACACCAAAAGCTACCTCCCCAAACACCACCGAGACATCCCAACCCTGTGAGTCAACCATAATTAACCCAAAATCCGCCAGAGACGCCGAACTGTACGAGCAGAATTTGGAGGACAACCTTGAGGCCTCCCTGGCACACCTCGAGCACTCCAACTCAGACACGGACACGGAGGTCGAGGAATTGAGCCAGCGTGCCCAGGGTAAGGTCCATAAAAAGGCCGAGGACAAGCAAAAGGCTAGATGTGATAAAAAGGCCGAAGATACGAAAAAGGCTGAGGTTGAGAAGAACATCGACGTTGCAAAAAAGGCAGATACAGAGACGAGTTTTAAGGTGGATGGAAGACGAATCGAGTACATTGACGAGGACGATGATGACGAGGAGAGGCTCGAGGGCCACTTGGGCGAAGGTGGCGAGGATGGCATCACTATCAAGAGCACCCTCGTCCTGGATCTAACCCCCCGCCGCCACGAGACTTCCTACCCGAAGGAGCTGTCCCCCCCGATCACCACCAACGAGGACCTGCTTACACCTCCTGCCCTGGATCACGACCCGGAGGTGCAGGTCCAGAGTCAACAGGTCATAGAGGCTATTTTGGACCTGACCAGAGGCTCTGCGAGGCTTGGGGATGGTAAGAGAGTAGGACAGAAAGTCTCCCCGGCCTCTTCTCCAGTGCTTCCTAACCCTACCAAGTCTAGCCCTATCCAGCCTATCCCTACTAAGTCTAGCCCTGTCCCTCCGAGCCCTACCCCTGTCAAGCTTAGCCCTAATCCAACTAGCCACGTCCTATCCACCCCTATCCCTCCTAGCCCTGTCAAGCCTGCCCCTATCATGCCTACACACAACATCCTATATGACCCCACCCTCCTGCAGCAACTACCCCCACCACCACTATCCCCATCCATTCTCGCCCCTCCCCCCTCCCCTGCCCAGCGTGCCCCCTTCCTCCATGCCCTTCACCCCTTCCTGTCCCAGCGGTCACTCCAAGGCCACGAGACGCAAGCAGAGCCGCCTTCCCCACTACGCTTTCCGATTGACAATGACCTGGCAACCGGCCTAAGGGAAGGAAAGTGGGAGCTGGAGGATGTGGAGGGGAGGAAGAAGAAGAAGGGGGTACCGGTAGGAGGCAGTAGGGAGGCGATACCGGGAGAAAAGGTTAGCCGGAGTAGGGAGCCTTTACCGGAAGAACAGACCGGGCATGGGAAGTTACACCAGCAGAGACAACACCAGGGGGGTCTTTTATCGAGTGAGGCAAGATCCCCAGGCGCCCTCATATCCCCAGATGCTACCCTTCAATCCCCCGTCTCCCCCAGCGCCTCTCCTTCTACCCCACGGTCAAAATTACCCCAGCCTAAATACTCACCGAGGGAAACCGAGAGGAAAAATGAGGGGGTTGGGAAGATCGAGGGGGTGGCGAAATTGCAGGAGACGACGCGACCTAGTAAAGATGCGGGCAAGACACATGATGAGACAGCGAGGAGAAAAGAGGAGACGAGAAGAGAACACAAAGAAACGAAAGAGGCGAGCAGGACACACGAAGAGACAGTGAGGAGAAAAGAAGACGAGAGAAGAGAACAGCCTGGTAACAACAAAGATGCGGGTAGGACAGAAGACAGGGCCATGAGAAGAAAAGAAGACACGGCAGAGAAGACCTCTGTGACCTCCAGCCTCCCGCCACTCGACATCACCAGCTTAAGGAACGAGATAAGTGCCATTAAGGCCGAGATCCTTACCAGAAAGGGCAAGAAAACACAACAACCAGCCAAGGATGTGGACGAGAGGTGCTATGTGGCGTCGTGCGAGGACATCA
Source organism: Paralithodes platypus (assembly GCA_032716605.1). Classification (NCBI taxonomy): domain Eukaryota; kingdom Metazoa; phylum Arthropoda; class Malacostraca; order Decapoda; family Lithodidae; genus Paralithodes; species Paralithodes platypus. Next base: position 19,761,213 of record CM064561.1, on the reverse strand, counting down.
CCAACCTCAGGGACGAGATCTTGTCACTTAAACAAGATTTCTACTCGCTCCTACACGACAATACCAGCTTACTGAAGGAGGATGGTAAAGGGAAGAGCCAGCAGCCGAAGAAGCAACAACACCACAGTTTCGGCCCCCACCTCAAACACCAGCTCAAGTCCGTCAGTATCGATAACGTAGACGAGCTGAAAAAGCGTAAACAAAAGGAGGTCCCCGATTTCCTAAGGCAGAAGGGCAAGGGTAGGGGAGGGGCGGGGCAGCAGGGATTCACAGTGAGCATGGTGCTGGATCTGGCTAACGCATCCCCCAGCACCACCCCGAAGCCCCGGCCCATTAGCCAAGCCTTTCCCGAATCCCTAATCGCGAGTGCTGGAGGGCCGAAATCGCGAGAACTTCCGGTGCTTCGTGAGTCCCTCACACCAGAACCAAAGCCAATCGATGCCACCCTAAAAGTGGCTAAAGTGAGTGATAGTGCCAGGACAGAGGGTGGTGGGAGTGATGGTGAGGGCAGTGATGAGTGGGAAGAGTGTGATGATGATAGTGATGAGGGTGGGGATGTAGTGGATGGGATGGGTGGTGTTCGGAAATTTACCAGTGTCGAGAGGATATTGTACGGAGTTGATCCATCGCCATACAAAACCAAGAAAAGGTCAGTATCGATTTGTTTACGTTTACTATATATATATATATATATATATATATATATATATATATATATATATATATATATATACCGGTATATATACTGTATATATTATATATATATATATATATCATTTAATTGTCAAGATTGCCAGTATTGTATTCTTACTATTGATTATTATTCATAGTATACCATTATAATACTAATTAATAACATGTATAAAACATTGTATGAATGAACAATGTGATGTTGCGCAAGGGATATTGTGTGCAAACAAGATAGTGTTCATCATGAATAAATGAATGGACGTCTTAATGTATGAATGAATAATATGACTTTAAAGGGGTAGTGCTTGTTTTGTTGGTCTATAAATGTGTGCTTAAAACAAACACCCCCTAGAACCCCTTTCAAGATAAATTTGTTCATTTTTCGGTAGAAAAACACATACAAACATACTCAAGCAAACACATACACGTACAAGTATAATAACACAATACGCATTCCACCTACACGCAACACACACACACACACACACACACACACACATACTGTATAATTATACAGTATATACAGGTATATAATTATATAACACAATACAAATACATCATAACACACAAACGCGCACACAGCAACACACATAATACACACAAAAACATAGCACGCGCGTGCGCTCACAAACACATACACAGCACAACACAGCAACAAAAAAGTTCAAAGAAAATAAAGCAACAACAAGCTTATTAAACCAATGCAGTAGCCCCTCCAACCTCAATAGAGTATCTCGTTTTCTAGTCTCTTGTTATGACCTTCGTGTGGTGGTAATAAGTCACTCGACCGGAATGTGTAACGGATTTTTTTTTTGTTTTTTTTTTTTTTTTTTCATACACACTTTCCTTGGTACATAGATTTTAGTTGTAATGTTATGCTAGAGATTTACTTTTTGTTCTTGTTCTGTATTGTGACTTGGCAGTTTGGTCTGATGAATGGTATTAGAGTCTTGGGTGTGTGTGTGTGTGTGTGTGTGTGTGTTGGTGGGTGTGTATTGATAGTGTGTGTTTGTGTGTGTGGTACTTTGTGAGATTGTAAGACATTTGTTGGACGATTTTAAGACCTTTCAGTCCATTTAACTGTCGATTTTTTTTTCTGGCGAACGATAGCGACCCTGCAATTTTGGAGGAATGGCCCATGCACGGGATAATTTGGACTAACTAAAGGACTATAGTGGAAAAAAAATAAAATACGAAACACACACACATACGCACACACACACACACGCACACACACACACACGCACGCACACACACACACACATTTAAAAGTGGATAGAAATGGAGAGTGTAGAAATGGAAAGTCTGGAGAGTTGACAAGGTAACACAAATGTAAAAATGTGTAGACTTGTTGTATAGCCTCTGGGGGTTATGGTGGCTGGCTCTCTCTCTCTCTCTCTCTCTCTCTCTCTCTCTCTCTCTCTCTCTCTCTCTCTCTCTCTCTCTCTCTCTCTCTCTCTCTCTCTCTCTCTCTCTCTCCTCTCCTCTCTCTCCCTCTCTCTCTCCTCTCCTCTCTCTCCCTCTCTCTCTCGCTCTCTCTCTCTCTCTTCTCTCTCCTCTCTCTCTCTCCCTCTCCTCTCTCTCTCTCATTCCCTCTCCTCTCTCTCCCTCTCCTCTCTCTCCCTCTCCTCCCTCCTCCCTCTCCTCTCCTCTCTCCTCTCTCTCCCTCTCCTCTTACTCCCTCTCCTCTCACTCCCTCTCTCTCTCTCTCATAGTTTCCCGCTATACTGGAGATCACAGGCATATGGAAAAGAGAGGAGAGGAAGGGGAGAATATGAATAACTGAGGGAGTAATGAGACCTGTATGGTGGAAGAGTAGGAGGGGGGGGGTAGAATGTAGGGGAGAGGGGGAGGGGGGTTGGGGAGGAGGATGAGAGGATGTATAACTTGGGGAGTAAGGAGGGCTAAATTGCGGAGGGGGGGGGGAGGAGGGGAGGATGTTTAATTGTGGAAGTAATGAGACCTGTATGGTGGAGGAGTAGGGGGGGGGAGGGTTAGGGGAGGGGAGAATGTATAACTGGGGGAGTAAGGAGTGTTATATGGTGGAGGAGTAGGGTGGGGGGGGAGGGAGGGGGAGGGGAGGAATGTATAACTGGGGGAGTAAGGAGTGTTATATGGTGGAGGAGTAGGGTGGGGGGGGGGAGGGGGGGGGGAGAATGTATAACTGGGGTAGTAAGGAGTGTTATATGGTGGAGGAGTAGGGTGGGGGGGGAGGGGGAGGGGAGAATGTATAACTGGGGGAGTAAGGAGTGTTATATGGTGGAGGAGTAGGGTGGGGGGGGAGGGGGAGGGGAGAATGTCTAAACTGGGGGAGTAAGGAGTGTTATATGGTGGAGGAGTAGTGTGGGGGGGGAGGGGGAGGGGTAGAATGTATAACTGGGGGAGTAAGGAGTGTTAGAGGTGGAGGAGTAGGGTGGGGGGGGGGAGGGGGAGGGGAGAATGTATATTCGTATAACTATGGGAGTAATGAGAGCTACATGGTGGAGGGGGAGGGGTAATGGGGGTTGCTGAGGAGGGGGAGGGGGGTGAATTGGGAAAGATTGGAAGAGAGAGAGAG
>CM064561.1:19740466-19750466 GCA_032716605.1 Paralithodes platypus | reverse complement strand
TCTCTCTCTCTCTCTCTCTCTCTCTCTCTCTCTCTCTCTCTCTCTCTCTCTCTCTCTCTCTCTCTGCCTCTCTGCCAGTGTATTGTATAGTAAGTATTTCGTAAGTAATTTACACCACTAATTAACGTTGCGGTGGTGGAGGTGACAAAGAAAAGTGGCCAAACTGATAGCTAACGTCTTAAAATCTCAAAACTAATGGGGCAACTGATAGAGCGAACGTCTTAAAATCTGAAAACTAATGGGGCTAAGAGAGAAGAGTGATAATTATAGTACATGGTAGCGAGGTGTTTTCCAAGCTTGATAATATCGTCTAAGGTTATCCAGAATACAAGATTGGACACCCTTATTGGTAACCCTGGTAGCGGGTGTGAGGGTGGTGGTAGAGGTAGTACAGAGTTCGAGAATTCTTCACTGACGAGCAGTTGGCCGTGATATATAAAAGTCATGTGCGTTCTCAGATGGATTACTGTTCACCTCTGTGGAGTGGAAGTGGAGTGGTTGCATTGAGGCAGTTGGACAAAATTCAAAATAAAGCTATTAGATTAATCAATAACCCTGCAATCACACAGGACCTTCCTACATTATCCATACGAAGAAACGTTGCATCCCTTGCATTATTCTACAGATATTTTCACAGCAATTGTTCCGAGGAACTTGCTTCAATTGTGCCGCCTCTCCACATCTTTCCCCGTAGAACTAGGGCAGCTGAGAGCGCCCAAGAATTTACACTTTCTCCTCCACAATGCAGAACTTCTGCTTATCAAAATTAATTTATCTCTAGAACTACTACTCTTTGGAATTCACTTCCCTCGAATTGCTTTCCACAAACTTACAATCTACAAATGTTTAAATCCAGTTGTTACAAACATTTTATGAATGGAGGATGCCTTTAGGCACATGGACCTTTTGTTTTATCTGTGTTTTTCCTTCCTCCGTTCATTGTCTCTAAAAAAAAAAAATTGTGGTGGTAGTTGTTGTAGTGGTGGTATTGGTGATTGTGGTGGTGGTGGTGGTGGTAATGATGGTAGTGGTGGTGGTGGTGGTGATTTAGTAATGGTAGTTGTAGTTGTGGTGGTGGTTGTGCTGGTTCGATAGTGGAGGTGGAAGTGGTAGCAATTGCAGTTGTACTGATGGTGGTGGTGGTTATAAATGGTAGTCATAGTTATGATGGTGGTGGTAGTAGGGTGGTAGTATGTTATTGGGTGTATATGTGGTGTAGTGGTAATGATGGTAGGGTGGTAGTATGTTATTGGGTGTATATGTGGTGTAGTGGTAATGATGGTAGGGTGGTAGTATGTTATTGGGTGTATATGTGGTGTAGTGGTAATGATGGTAGGGTGGTAGTATGTTATTGGGTGTATTTGTGGTGTAGTGGTAATGATGGTAGGGTGGTAGTATGTTATTGGGTGTATATGTGGTGTAGTGGTAATGATGGTAGGGTGGTAGTATGTTATTGGGTGTATATGTGGTGTAGTGGTAATGATGGTAGGGTGGTAGTATGTTATTGGGTGTGTATGTGGTGTAGTGGTAATGATGGTAGGGTGGTAGTATGTTATTGGGTGTATATGTGGTGTAGTGGTAATGATGGTAGGGTGGTAGTATGTTATTGGGTGTATATGTGGTGTAGTGGTAATGATGGTAGGGTGGTAGTATGTTATTGGGTGTATTTGTGGTGTAGTGGTAATGATGGTAGGGTGGTAGTATGTTATTGGGTGTATATGTGGTGTAGTGGTAATGATGGTAGGGTGGTAGTATGTTATTGGGTGTATATGTGGTGTAGTGGTAATGATGGTAGGGTGGTAGTGTATTATTGGGTGTATATGTGGTGTAGTGGTAATGATGGTAGGGTGGTAGTATGTTATTGGGTGTATATGTGGTGTAGTGGTAATGATGGTAGGGTGGTAGTATGTTATTGGGTGTATATGTGGTGTAGTGGTAATGATGGTAGGGTGGTAGTATGTTATTGGGTGTATATGTGGTGTAGTGGTAATGATGGTAGGGTGGTAGTGTGATTGGGGGGTATATGTGGTGTAGTGGTAAGATGGTAGGTGTAGTATGTTATTGGGTGTATATGTGGTGTAAGTGGTAATGATGGTAGGGTGGTAGTATGTTCTTGTGTTGTATGTGGTGTAGTGGTAATGATGGTAGGGTGTTGTATGTTATTGGGTGTATATGTGGTGTAGTGGTAATGATGGTAGGTTGTAGTATGTAATTGGGTGTATATGTGGTGTAGGGTAATGATGGTAGGGTGGTAGTATGTTATTGGGTGGATATGTGGTGTAGTGGTAATGAGGGTAGGGTGGTAGTATGTTATGGGTGTATTTTTGGGTGTGTAATGATGGTAGGGTGGTAGTATGTTATTGGGTGTATTTGTGGTAGTGGTAATGATGGTAGGGTTGGTAATGTTATTGGGTGTATTTGTGGTGTAGTGGTAATGATGGTAGGGTGGTAGTATGTTATTGGGTGTATTTGTGGTGTAGTGGTAATGATGGTAGGGTGGTAGTATGTTATTGGGTGTATATGTGGTGTAGTGGTAATGATGGTAGGGTGGTAGTATGTTATTGGGTGTATTTGTGGTGTAGTGGTAATGATGGTAGGGTGGTAGATGTTATTGGGTGTATATGTGGTGTAGTGTTAATGTGGTAGGGTGGTATGGTATGTATTGTGTATAGGTGGTGTAGTGGTAATGATGGTGTGGTAGTATGTTATGGGTGTATTTGTGGTGTAGTGGTAATGATGGTAGGGTGTAGTGTATGTTGTTTGTATTGTGGTAGTGGTAATGATGGTAGGGTGGTAGTATGTTATTGGGTGTATATGTGGTGTAGTGGTACTGATGGTAGGGTGGTAGTATGTTATTGGGTGTATTTGTGGTGTAGTGGTAATGATGGTAGGGTGGTAGTATGTTATTGGGTGTATATGTGGTGTAGTGGTAATGATGGTAGGGGTGGTAGTATGTTATGGGTGTATATGTGGTGTAGTGGTAATGATGGTAGGGTGGTAGTATTATTGGGTGTATATGTGCTGTAGTGGTAATGATGGTAGGGTGTTAGTATGTTATTGCGTGTATATGTGGTGTAGTGGTAATGATGGTAGGGTGGTATTATGTTATTGGGTGTATGGGGTGTAGTGGTAATGATGGTAGGGTCGTAGTTATTGGGTGTATATGTGGTGTGTGGGAATGATGGTAGGGTGGTAGGATGTTATTGGGTGTATATGTGGTGTAGTGGTAATGATGGTAGGGTGGTAGTATGTTATTGGGTGTATTTGTGGTGTAGTGGTAATGATGGTAGGGTGGTAGTATGTTATTGGGTGTATATGTGGTGTAGTGGTAATGATGGTAGGGTGGTAGTATTATGGGTGTAATTGTGGTGTAGTGGTAATGATGGTAGGGTGGTAGTATGTTATTGGTGTATATGTGGTGTAGTGGTATGATGGTAGGGGTAGTATGTTATTGGTGTATAGTGGTGTAGTTGTAATGATGGTAGGGTGTAGTATGTTATTGGGTGTCTATGTGGTGTAGTGGTAGATGATGGTAGGTGGTAGTATGTTATTGGGTGTATATGTGGTGTAGTGGTAATGATGGTAGGGTGGTAGTATGTTATTGGGTGTATATGTGGTGTAGTGGTAATGATGGTAGGGTGGTAGTATATATTCTTGGCAAGGACGACACGTTTGCCAACTTACCTCAAGGACAAGGTAAACTCCACCTACCTTAATAAAAAGATGATGAGAGGGTGGTAGTGATAATGGTGGTGGTGGTACTTTTTGTGGTGGTAGTGGTGGTGTATGGTGATTGGGTTGGTACTGGGTGTTTGTTGTGGGTGTGGGGTGTGGTTGTGGTTTGTGGTTGTGGTGTGGATGGTAGATATGTCCGGTACGGGTTTGTGTCGAGGGTGTGTAAGGGTTAGCTGGTGGCAGTGGTGGTGGTGGTGATGGTTTGTGGTTACTTTGGTTGGTTGTGTTTTTTGGTGTGTGATGAGTCGGTGATGCATGTTGTTACATATTGGTATGTGAGGTAATGGTACTTGTTGTGGTGGTGGTGTATGATGATATTGTGTGGTAGTTAAGGGTGGTAATAGTGGTGGTGGTGTATGATGTCTGTTTATATGTGTGTGATTGTATGTGTATGTATGTTCGTATGCATATGTAAGTATATATGTATGTATTATTCCCTTGCACTATTATCTACCAGTGCTGTTACCAGACCCTCACATACCAAACCACTATGTTAACCTTCAGTTTTCTCATAGTTCCCCCTCTCCATAAATATCGTTTTCTATTAGTATTATTTTCTTTTGTCTTTACCGTACCGTAACTTTATCTTGCATCTTTTCTTTGTATGTTTTCTTAAGGGGGAGATTTTTATATAGTTTATTTAATTATTTTGTTATTTTAAGATCTTTCGCCCACCTAAATATATATGTTTCAATATGTAAGTAAATTATCTTTCATTCAGTTAACTCCCATTTTTGTATAATTTCCGTAATGATCACTCTCCTATCTATGTTTTGTGTTGTGTAATTTACTGGAGTTTTCCCAAAATATGCCTTTCTCTCTCTCTCCTCTCTCTCTCTCTCTCTCTCTCTCTCTCTCTCTCTCTCTCTCTCTCTCTCTCTCTCTCTCTCTCTCTCTCTTTCCTTTGTACTCTCTCTCTCCTTTGTACTCTCTCTCTCTCTCTCTCTCTCTTCTATAAACAAAACATTTAATAATACTGTAACCGTCATTTTTTGTATAGATATTGAAGACTGTCCATAGTAACATACTAGAGATGTTTCTTATTGTAAATATGTATATATATATATAATGTATGTCTTTTATAATTTTTTTTATGTTTTTATGTGAAAACCATTGTAAAATGGAAAAATAAATATTCTATTCCTGATTCTCTCTCTCTCTCTCTCTCCTCTCTCTCCTCTCTCCTCTCTCCTCCTCTCTCTCTCTCTCTCTCTCTCTCTCTCTCTCTCTCCTAGTTGTTTATGTTTGCTCTTTAAATGTTTCCGTCTCACCTGTTTTCCTCTTAACCCTTTCTAGCCGTGTGTTTTTTTATTTTTATTTTTATTTTTATTTTTTTTAGCCACCCCTCCTGTTTTGTATTATTAGTTTGGTGATTTGTAGACGTTACACCCCATTAGTTAGGCGATTTGAAGACGCTTCGCCTCATTAGTTGCGTGATTTTAGGACGTTGCAGCCCATTAGTTACGGTAGGCAAATGAGCAAATGAGTTTCAATGCGGATAAATGTAAAGTACTACATATCGGATACCTAAATGAGAAAGCAAACTATTCGATGAATGGCACTCAGCTTAAGAATGTAACAGAGAACCGATTCTGGGAGTACAATATCGAGTAACCTAAAACCGAGTCAAACAATGTTCATAAGTTGTTACGAAGGCAAACAAAATAATTTGGCTTTTATAGGAGTCCCTTATTGGTCAATCTTTTAACTCACACGAAACCTCAAGAATTTCTTCTTCAATCGAGTTGTCCACATTTTTGTGGAATGGTCTTCCCCGAAACGTTATAGACTTCATCACCGTTGATTCAGTTAAACTCCGCCTAGACAAATATCTCGCATCAAACCCTCGACTGACTGCGTTTGTAAATGAATAACTTTAAATTTTATCACCCCTCAGTTACTAACCCATCTGTCCCCTACTAACTTCCTAATCCTGCCACGGACATTAGTTTCACACAGTAATTTCCCCTTACAACGTTTCCTTACCCACTCTAAACCACTGTTTGGACCCTTGATCCTCATGTTTTGGAGGACCAGCAACCTCAAGGGTCCCTATGTCTGTTGTTGTGCTTGATTATACCTATTGATAACTCCTTTGTACTCCTTTGTACTCCTTTGTAGGCGATTTGAAGATGCTTCACCTCATTAGCCTGGTGATTTTAGGACGTTGCAGCCCATTAGTTTGGCGATTAGAAGACGTTTCGCTCCATTAAGGTGTCGATATTATCATGGCGAGCGAAAGGGCACCTGCAATTTAAGAATAATCGGAAATTTTTCTGTACTTTGAATTGGAAGCCGTTTTCTATTTATTTATTTATTTATTTATTTATTTATTTATTTATGTATTTTATTGATATATATTAACTGTTGGTGGTGTAATGGTTTAGGTGCTTACGTTCTGGGTGTGGTGTCCCGAGTTCGAATCCTGGGAGGACCATATACTTTCATTAGTTTATTCAAGTACTCATGGGGTTTGGTCATTGATGAATAATGTTAAACGGGGTTTCTTATTATTCTCTCTCTCCTCTCTCTCTCTCCTCGTGTCTTCTTTCGTCGGTCTCTCTCTCTCTCTCTCTCTCTCTCTCTCTCTCTCTCAATGCTTCCGTCTCACCTGTTTTCTTGTTAGTCGGGTTTTCTTAGGAGTGGAGTTTCTGGGGTAAAAGTTCGTTTGTTGTGGTTGGCTAAGGCTGTGTTTGTGCGAGTTTTAAGTGGCAGTGTGTGTACTTACTCTAGTTGTATTGCGGGAGTGAGCATGCTCGTTATTTCCCGCCTCCTATATGTGTAGGTGTTATATGTATCGTTGGAATGGCTGTGGATGTGTGTGTAGCCCCCCCCCCCCTCTGTATTTCTTAAGCCAATTGGCGACATCGTAAACGAAGGCTTGGTGTGGATCTGTATGGTACCCGTCTCACTATAGACGGTACCGTCTCTGCCCGAAGGCTTAGGTAGACCCTCAGCTTAGGTGAACCATATGATACCCATCTCGCCTTGTACCATTTTTTGCAACCCCAGAGGGGACGTCACGACGTCGTCCACTTGTTCCATGGTACCTAGTTACAGCTAGGTGAACTGAGGCTAAAACATGAAAGGAGACAAACCCAATTTGTCTCCGCCCGGCCGGGGGATTGAACCCCCGACCCCTCGTGTGTGAGACGAGAGCGCTACCTACTAGGCTACGGGCTGTGTGTGTGTGTGTGTGTGTGTGTGCGTGTGCGCGCGCGCGAGAATTGGAAGGAAGCGGCTTTCGGCCAGGACATTTGTCTACCGAAAACTCTACAAATCAATCTCGAAGGGGGGTCTAGGAGTATGTTTGTTATGCTTTATGGAAGTTTAGGGAGGAAGCTAAATAAATCTCTCTCTCTCTCTCTCTCTTTCTCTTTCTCTCTCTCTCTCTCTCTCTCTCTCTCTCTCTCTCTCTCTCTCTCTCTCTCTCTCTCTCTCTCTCTCTCTCTCTCTCTCTCTCTCTCTGAGCAGCAGAAAGAGTAAAGTGGGTACCACTCACGAGAGCTTTTTATCGTCAACATTATCCCGGCAATTCTGAAGTCTTACTGAATCTTTCTTTCTTTCTTTCTTTCTCATCATCATCATCATCAGCAGCAGCATTAGCAACTTCAATAACAGATTTGTGTAAAACGTTGACCTCATAAGTTGCCAGACCAGTGTTGTTGAGGATAAATGTTGAGGGGCTGAACGTTCGTGTGACGCTGGCTTTAACGTAACACCCACCGCTCCTCACGTGACGTAACACGAGGAGTACGTCAACCCTAGAAGAGTGTACTGTACAGGCACACCTAATAGTACTCAACCCTAGAAGAGTGTACTGTACAGGCACACCTAATAGTACGTCAACCCTAGAAGAGTGTACTGTACAGGCACACCTAATAGTTTATCTAGGGGAAGTTATAGTTTAAGGGAAGATGGGCTGGTTTTTCTGGCACCCCTTCTCCCTCGTGGTTAGGCCCATTAGGGGGGATGGCGTATTTTGTTTCCTCATTTATGTATCTTTTGTAATTTTTTAGTTTCCTGCCTAGACATTCATCAAGTATTAACCCTTAAAGAGCGACGCTCGACTTAAGTCGTGCACCAATTTGCAGCAAGTTAGGAACATTATTAAGGCTTTTAAAGGGTTAAAATCGAGTGCAAATGACCGGGAGCGCAGCAGGCCACACATCCGACACCCAGGGCTTACCGCCACCCAATGACTCACGCTCCCTCTGTTCTCGAGAGGACGGCAGTGTTACCATTAGTGAGCGTAGTGGGAAAAAATATGCCGCTATACGCTAAACTCCCATGTTGGTGGCACCACTGCATGAGAACCATGAGTGCTACGTAGCTCGTTCTGGTCTCATTTTGAAGCTTTTAGCGCCTAGTTTTTTGCTGAATACATTTATTTTCATGCAGATACTTGATTGCTCATTCAGGAGGGCCTGAATATGCCCAAAATAGCCCAAAACACCCCGCTAGACAAGGGTTAAAAAACACCCCCTTAAAAATAAATTTGTACGTTCCGGCCAAAGGCCGGTTTCTTTTAAAATTACAGGCTCGCTTTCGCTCGCCAGGAAAAAAATGACACCTAAATGACACAAAGAGTCTTAATATTGACAAAGTAATGGGTCGAAAAGTCTTATAATCGCCAAACTAATGAGCCGAACATCATAAAATCTGGAAACTAATGGGGAAGAGGAGGAAGGGTGACCAGAAAAACGACCCATCTCCCCTTAATACCCGGTGCTACTTATTATACATGTAGGTATAGGTATATCCTGGCCCAGATCACTGTAAACAAATCAAGCGAAGGATAGGTGGAATGAAGTGCATTTGGTAAACAGAGCTCTATTGTGAACATTAAGCTACCCCTTTCATTAACAAGGGAAAGTATAAAGAGAAAAAACGAACGTAGATGATATTCTCAGTACTATTAAAAACAAGGAAAGAGCAGGTCATATATTGAGAATAGATGATAACAGATGGACAACTAGAGTGGCAACCTAGAGATAGCGCTACAGGAAGGGGTAGACAGAGAACCAGATGAAGGGATGAGATCCGAAAGTCCGGTGGGGTGGGATGGATTAGTCTAACAGCTGACTGGTTAGAGTGGAAATGTATGGGAGAGGCTTTTGTTCTGCAGTGGACTAACTCAGGCTGATGATGATGATGATGTGAATGTATGTCTGAAACTGTACAACCAAGCAACGCGTGACTGTGTGTGTACCATGCCGATCATAACGTTACAGTGTGTGTGTGTGTGTGTGTGTGTGTGTGTGTGTGTGTGTGTGTGTGTGTGTGTGTGTGTGTGTGTGTGTGTGTGTGTGTGTGTGCTACAGAGAGAGAGAGAGAGAATCTATGGACCATGCTAATCGTGTCTACGGTTACGTTGCGGAGTGTATTGGTGGGGGGTTGTGTGTTGGGTGGATAGGGGTGTTGGGGGTGGTCGTGGATATGTTGTGGGGGTGGGTGTTGTGCGTGGATGTGTGTGTTGGCTGGGCGTAAGATATGTGTTGGGTGCGTGGATATGTGTGTTGGGTGGGTGCGTGGATGTGTGTGTTGGCTGGGTAGATATGTGTGTTGGGTGCGTGGATATGTGTGTTGGGTGGGTGCGTGGATGTGTGTGTTGGCTGGGTAGATATGTGTGTTGGGTGCGTGGATATGTGTGTTGGCTGGGTGGATATGTGTGTTGGGTGGCTGCGTGGATATGTGTGTTGGCTGGGTGGATATGTGTTTTGGTTATGTGTGTGCGTGTGTGTTTGTTTGTGTTGGCTGGGTGGATATGTGTGTTGGGTGCGTGGATATGTGTGTTGGGTGGGTGGATATGTGTGTTGGGTGGGTGGATATGTGTTTGTTAATATGTGTAGGCCTATATGTTTTTTAAAGTGAAATTTGGTTTTGTAGATGATGGTGGTAGATTTTTAGTTTGAGCTGAGTTTCAAGAAAGTATGGAAAGGGCAATTCATCATCATCATCATCATCATCAGCCTGAGTTAGTCCACTGCAGGACAAAGGCCTCTCCCAAAGTCCCAAACGTTTCCCCTCTAACCGGTCACCCTAACCTACCTACCTAATGTCACTTAAAGTTGAGTTCGCCACTCTTCTAGTGGCACCGAGGAGCGCGTCGCCCCTCGTTCTGGGTGGTGATTTGGTGCAGCAGACTGTTCGAAGGGGCAGCACGCTCCCCTGCGTAGATGTTAGCCTGTTCCATCCTACCCCACATAATTTTGGGATCTCATCCCTCCATCTGGTTCTCTGTCTACTCCTTCCTCTAGCTCAT
>CM064561.1:19737953-19740366 GCA_032716605.1 Paralithodes platypus | reverse complement strand
CAGAGCGAACCTTAAGCGAGATCTCCACTTGAGGGATTTTTTTCTTGAGAGCTTTCTCCCTCATGTTTAGCCCCATTGCTTTTGATATTATAAAAGGTTTGCAACATTAGTTTAGCGCTTTTTAAGAACCTTTACCCCATTACTTAAGACCTTTCGTGCCATTCAGGTGTGTTCGATTTATACTGGCGAGCGGGGTTTAGTTTTAGCGAGCCTGTAATTTAAGAGGGAAACGGCGGTTCAGCCGGGACATTTTTCTACCGAAAAATTTACAAATTAATCTTGAAAAGGGGTCAATGGGGGTATTTTAAAGCTTGATGGAGGTCTACGGAATAAACTAAATACCTCCCCTTAAATCATTGCCCATAGGGATTTCGCATGTATTTACTGTATATGGGTGTGGAAGAGCCAGTACTACTATCACCATCACCACTCTAACCTATTATACCCCTATAAAATTAATAATACATGGGAAATCCCTATGGGCAATGATTTAAGGGGATGTATCTAGTTTGTTCCCTAGACCTCCATCAAGCTTAAAATTACACCCCCTTGAGTCCCTTTCAAGATAAATTTGTACATTTTTCGGTAGAAAAATTTCCCGGCCAAAGGTCGGGTTCCTCTTTAAATTACAGGTTTCGCTATTCGCCTCCGCCAGGGATAAAATCGACACCTGAATGGCACCGAAATGTCTTAATAGGGGGAGGGTGTGAAAGGTCCTTTAAAATCGCCTTTTTCTAAACTAAACTAATGGGACAAACGTTTTATAATATCAAAAGCAATGGGGCTAAACATGAGGGAGAAAGGGGTCAAGAAAAAAATCCCGCAAGTGGAAATCCCCCCTTAAGGTTCGCTCTGTATATGTCAGGTTGACCTGGGAAGAGGGAGGGAAGGAGGGGGGGGAGGGGGGGGGGGGGGGGGGGGGGGGGGGGCAGATCCTATATTATATTATATATTATTTGATTTGATAATTATATTAAACATTTGGAGAGAAATCTAAATGAGAATATGAGACACCGAGAGAGAGAGATAAGAGGAGAGGTTGTGAGAGTGAACCTGATTAAAAGTCAGAGATCGAGGAGAGGAGAGAGAGACGACAGAGGAGAGAGCTGAACGAGATGGGAAGAGATGCGGAGATGGAGGAGAGGATGGGAGGGGTTGATGCGTAGGGTCTAGGTAGGTTTTGTGCTGTCCGGTCCGGTTTTGGGTTGTGGACGAGTGGGGGCTGCGGTATGTGAGATGAGTGGGGGGGAGAGGATGTGGAGCACGGATGGTAGGATGGGTGAGACGAGAGATGAGAGAGAGACCGCTGTGCCCCCCCGTGATGAAGAGGAGAGAATGATGATGGGGGAGATGGATCGGAGAGAGAGAGAGAGAGAGAGAGAGAGAGAGAGATACTAGTCGTGCATTTAGCAAGGCTGTTAAAGTGATAAGGGTTGTGAAAGTTGTTCAATAAAAACATGGCTTCTTAGTAGTCTGGGGTCGGTAACAAGGAAACTATTGTTTTTTGTCTTTTTATTTTTTACTTGACCCCCTTCTCCTTTATGTTTAGCCCCATTAGTTATGAGATTCTAAGACGTTCGCCCCATTAGTTTGGCGATTTTAATACCTGTCGCTCCCATTTCTTTGTCAATATATAAACCTTTTGTGTCAATTTGTTTAGGGGGTCGAATTTGGGACCATGGCGAGCGTGTATTTTTAGGGAACAAGATCTGTAACTGTTCGTAATCTAGTATGAATAGGCCTTCGGCCAGGACAATATTCTAACGAAAAATGTACAAATATATCTCGAAGGGGGTCTTTTAGATGTGTTATTTTTGTTATAAACTTCATAGAGGTTAACATTCCACACTGATATTTGGTATTGATAGTATAAAGAGAGCACAAGTTACATAACAGAATCCAATCGCATAATAGAACGTAAAGACAATGTGAAAGACCTTGGGGTGATAATGTCTGAAAATAGGGGTTTTCAAAGAACAGAACCAGGGTCAAAGTTAGTTGCAGCTGCCGAAACGGCTAACAGGTTGGATTTTCTACGAACATTTAGACACTCGCGGTGTGGTGGCGTTGTTTTGAATTGCCTAATGATAACACTCTTCAATATCCCCTGGTTTTGCTACCGCGGCGCTTAGAATACTGCTAACGTATACAATAATTACATCCCCATACAAATTAGGGGGTGGTGTTGAAATGTAATGTTCCAACTTAGAACGGGTGTTAACAAGAGGGAAACTTTCACCTCACATATTAAACTCAGTGTGTGTTAAAAAAAAAACAGTTACACTATTGGCGATCGCCCTCTTTTTAAAATCACTCAAAATATATTCGTTGGAACGTTAGAAGGGAAACCCGATACTGTAATAATATTATACGTGGAACAAATCGCAGAGCGGGTTTTGTAACCAAATCTACA
>CM064561.1:19545453-19732953 GCA_032716605.1 Paralithodes platypus | reverse complement strand
ATTGGTCCTAAAATAGACCCTTGAGGGACTCCGTAAGGGGTTTTTGCTATGGAGGAAATAGTATTATTTATGCAGACGGACTGTGTTCTTTCACAGAGGTAATCCTCGAACCAGAAAGAGTCAATGTTATTTTGTAGGAGTTTTTTAATAAGAATATTATGGTTTACACTATCAAACGCCTTAGACAAGTCACAGAGGGTTAAGAGGGATATGTGTTTGTTGTCCATGTTGTCATAAATCTTGTCTGTGATAACTGTGAGTGCTGTTTCAGTAGAGAGTTTGGGTCTGAAGCCATGTTGTGAGTTTGATATAATGGTATTGTTTTCTAAGAAATTAACGAGTTGGTTAGCAACGATCTTCTCGATGATTTTAGAAAAAATTGGGAGAAGAGAAATTGGGCGATAATTACTAGTATTATTAGGGTCTCCAGTTTTGTACAATGGAGTAACTAGCGCATGTTTCCAGGATGAAGGGATATAAATAACTTAATTTATTGTCATTGGCTTTAGAAATTCCATAAACTTTAAAATTATGGAGTATTTTTGTTATTATTTATTATTATTATTATTATTATTATTATTATTATTATTATTATTTGTTGGAAATTAGGTATTGTTAAAGGTTACCATAGTGAAGCCTTTCAACTTGGTGCACGTAGTATGTAGCTATAAATACACTGTTGCCTTCAAGAAACTGGAATATATATATATATATATATATATATATATATATACATAGAGAGAGAGAGAGAGAGTATATTCTGATATACCATATACTCATTACATTCACTCCATGATTCAACTCAATTAATGGTAATTCTATAATAATGCGTAGCTACATCAGGCATAATATGAGAGAGAGAGAGAGTGTGAGAGTGAGAGTGAGAGACGTCATTGGAAGTAGTGAGAGGAGAGAGGGGGGGGGGGGGGGGAGAGAGAGCTTAGGTAAATCGACTTAGAGAGCACGTGTGTGTGAGTGTGTGGGTTGAAGGGTTGGTCAGTCTAGTGCCCTCAGTATCTACCTACACACACAGCGGGACTTACATGTGTCTGTGTGTGTTTGTGCCCTCAGTATCTACACACACACACACAGCGGGACTTACATGTGTCTGTATGTGGTTGTGTCATCAATACCTTGTGTGTGTTTGGGCTCACAAAAAAAAACAAAATAGATACACTATTTTGATGAACGTGTATGCAAATAACCCGATCAGTTCTTTAGTGTATATGCGAGAGAGGTCTGACCCATTGTTCAGTGTATTTATGAGTGATTCGGTAGCCTTTAACCCCTTCAGTACCAGGGACGTCCTTTTCATCATATTCTGGCAACTGTTAGACGATTTTATTCAGCTTAGGATGGACCTCTACCAGTAATATAGCTTCAAACTATCTCAACCAACCTTTTCAGCTACCACAGATCCTTCCTAAGCTGCATAATATCGTCTAAATATTGCTAGAATAAAATATACCACACATCGCTGGTACTCAAAGGGTTAAGTAAGCGACGCTTGAAATAGTAATTATTTTTGTTTTATGTATGTTTCCCCGGTTCTGTTTTCAGAGTACAGTACGGTACTATGTGACAAGAAAAATATATATATAGTTGGTGAAATGAATTGAAATATTAGCTATTTGGGGGTTAAGGGGAGGTTTTTAGTTGATTCCCTAGACTTCCATCAAGCTCAAAATTACTCACCCTAGACCCCCTTTCAAGATAAATTTGTACATTTTTCGGTAGAAAAATGTCCCGGCCGAAGGCCGATTCCCCTTAAATTACAGGCTCGCTATCGCTCGCCAGGAAAAAATCGACACCTAAATGGCACGAATGGTCTTAAAATTGACAGAAATGGGGCGAGGGTTCTTAAAATCGCCAAACTAATGGGGCGAACGTCTTATAATCTCAAAAGCAATGAGGCTAAGCATGAGGGAGAAAGGAATCAAGAAAAAAATCCCTCAAGTGGATATCTCCCCTTAAGATAGTAATAGGAAGTTTTTGTTATTTATGTTTCCTTGGTTATAGTTTTATCAAGAACAATGTGGCAAAGAAGGCTGTTTATATGATGGAATAAAGTAAAAGAAACGTTGAATTGGAACTGTTCATTAAACCTTGAACTCCGCATGGTTCTAAATTGTACTAAGATTGTCTTGGTAGCAAATAATGGATGAACAATAATGAGTAGTTCTTGGATTGTGATGTTCTCCCCGTCATGAGTGGGAAGAGGGAGACTAAGAACCTTCCCTCATGTAGCACTCGCCCCTCTCGCCGGACCACCTCTCGAAAACCCGTCAGTGCCACCGCCGAGGTCACTGGGAGTGCCTGTGCCAGTGGGGGTGCCAGAGCCTCCTCCAGCAGAAGCAGCAGCAATAGTCTGACATCTCGAGGGGATAGAGCGAGCAGAGAAGCGGAAAAGAATGACGATACCAGGAGGAACGGAAGAGCTACTGGTGTCTCTGGAGGAGGAAAAGCGGCGTCTGGCAGGCAGGGTGTCAGAGCCAGTCAGAGCCACCATGGGCAGGAGCAAAGGTGTGCCAAGGAAGGTGAGCCTGATGGAGGAGGGATCAGCCACCATAACTCTGGCTCTCCTTCAACCACTCCACCAAGCAGACGGGTCCAGAAGAGCGTCACAAGATCGGGGCACGACTCTCAAAGCCAAGTCCCCCAGGCTAGGCAGAAGTCGGTGGAGGAGATTAGTCCTCAGCAGGTCAGAAAACCAGAGCAGAAGAGAAGACCCTTGAAGAAACAAGGAAGCTCCTCTGATCACGGCAAGAGTCGTGGATCAGCACCAGACTCTCACTACAATCTGACTTGCAAGAAGTACGACAAGGAGACGTCAAGTGATCAGAGTCGTAGCTCCACACCAGACATTGGCCAACAGCATTACAGACGTGGTCGACCAAACCTTAAGAAACAGAGCAGCTCTAGCGATGATGGCAACTTGGAGAAATTTGATATACTGTGGCGACTACGCACAGAAGATGCCAGAAAGGAGTCCCCGTTGGCAGCTGGTCAGAAGCTTAATCAGCCAGAGTTCACCCACGCCCTCAACCGAAGAAACCCCAAATTATCAGAATCGGGGCGTCAGACTAGCCTGGACAGTGCATTGTCCCCGGAGAATCCCCCACTTTCGTTCAAGTCAATGCTGAGTCTGTGCCGTGGCAACCGAGGCTCCAGATTACAGCGTCAGAGGGAGGTACGTCTGGAAGAAGAAGACGAGGAAGAGTACACCTGCCCAGTTTTACCGGGGATCCAGAAGTCATGGCCGTCGCTTCTGGTCACCAACTGTTCCCCGGATGACCTCGAGTCCAAATCTTATTCAACCATTTCCTCCTACGGACTCTCCCCGGGTCGATCCCCCTCAAAGGAGAGGCTGCTGGTGAAGTCCAAGTCTCTAGATGAAGAAAGCGACTGGGAGAAACAGCTGCTTCAGGTTCTGGATGCCAATGCGGTCTCGGCCAGTAATTCTCCGTGCCACACTCCGGATGGCCGTCGACCCAGCCTTCTCCGGCGTCTCAAGTCACTTTCCAGAGTGAAACAGAAGGCGGTCTCGGATGATTATGGCAAAGGTAATATTATGAAAATGACAATAAAACCAAACTAATACTGGTTAAAACAGAGAAGAGGATATACTAACTCAGGGCAAACAAATTGAATAAATGAGAGAGAGTCCATGGATGTATTAATAAATGAGAGAGAGTCCATGGATGTATTAATCAGCTCCAAAGTTTCAGAAATGGATTTACACCTCGGTGATCAGCATTTAATTCGAGTAGAGATAGCAGAACCTCAAATATAAGAGAGTGGAACAAAATGATCGCACAGGAGAAAGAGAGAGAGAGAGAGATGCTTATAATGGAAAAAGTATGTAGTTTTGTTAGCTATTCATAAAATCTCGCTGATGGGGCATTAATCAACATCTCAGAGAGACTACAATTACAGGGAAACTTATGAGAAAGTATTAAGGAGGGATGGGCGTATGTATTAAGGAGGGATGGGCGTATGTATTTCCTCATTTATTTATATACATTTTTATCATTTTGTTAAGTGTCCTCCTTAGACCCCAATTAAGCTTTAACCCCTTCAGTACCGACGACGTATTTTTAATTTTATTCTGTCAACAATTAGACGATTTCATTCAGTTTAATAGGGTCTCCAGCAATGAACAGGCTTCGTACTATCTCAACTAACCCTTTTTACTACCACCAATCCTTCTTAAACTGCATAACATTGCCTAACTATAGCGAGAATGTAGTTTAAAAGATGTTGCCGGTACAGAAGGGGTTAACACACACCCTCTCTCCCAGGACCGTTTCTCTATCTTTCTCTCCTGTTCTCTCTTTCCCTGGCTTGTATACATTCGGCCTTATTCAGCCAACTGTTTTAAGACGTTTATCCCCATCCAGGTGTCGATTTCTTCCTGGCGAGCGATAGCGAGTTGGCAATATTTGAAGAAATTCGTCTTCGCCGGAATTTTTTTGTTATCGTAAAATGTACAAATTTAGCTTTCTGTCAAAACAAAAAATATATATGTTGGCGAGCGGTGTATTGACACCTGGATGGGGGTAAACGTCTTGAAACAGTAGGCTGAATGGGGCCAAATGGATACAAGCCAAAGAGAGAGGGAGAGAAAGAGAAAAAAAGCGAGGTGACCCCCCTTAAAAATACGTCGCCGGTACAGAAGGGGTTAAAAGGTGTGTGCCATATTGGGAAGGGGTCATTGTGTTCGTGTTGGCTGGCGTGGATTACTTAGGGAGTGGGGAGGGTGAGGGGGGGGGAGTGGTGAGGGGAGAGGGGGGAGTGGTAAGGGGGGAGGTGGGGGAGTGGGGTGGGGGAATGGGAGAGGGGGGAGTGGTAAGGAGAGAATGGGGGTGAGTAGTGAGTGGGAAGGGGGGGGGGGGGGGGGGGGGGGGGTGAGAGGGGGTGAGTGGGTATGGAGTGGTGAGGAGAAGGGGGGGGGGAGTGGTAGTGAGAGGGGGAGTGGGGGTGAGGGGGAGAAGGGAGTGGGGGTGAGGTGGTGAAGGGGGAGGGGTTCGGTGGGGGGTTCGGTAAGCAGATTACAACCAGGCGCGACCTACGGATTCTGTAGGCAGGCAGAGCGATTTGTTTATTTGTTTTTCATTTTCCTCCCTAGACCTCCATCAAGCTTAAAAACAAAAAATCCCCAAGACCCCCTTCAAGGTAAATTTGTACATGTTTTACATATTTTACCGGATCTGATAACTGTCCTTGAAGTTTAAGATATATAAGAGATAGAAATGCTAAATACCATCGATGTACTCTTAAGGGGGGTCACAGGCTTTTTGTTATCTTTCTCTCCTTCTCTCTCTTTCCCTGGCTTGTATCCATTTGGCCCCATTCAGCCTGCTGTTTTAAGACATTTATCCCCATCCAGGTGTTGATTTTTTTCCTGGTGAGCGATAGCGAGCCAGCATTTTATGGAGAAATTCGGCTTCGCCGGAGAAATTTTTCTATCGAAAAATGTACACATTTAGCCAGCTGGCTAACTCATTATCCAAAATATGATGGCTCGCTATCGCTCGCCAGGTATAAATCGACACCTGGATGGGGATAAACGTCTTAAAACAGTAGGCTGAATGGGGCCGAATGGATACAACCCAGAGAGAGAGCGGGAGAGAGAGAGAGAGAAAAAACGAGGTGGGCCCCCTTAAAGATTGTATTACATATTATACAGTAATACCCTTAACCCTTTGAGTACCAGCGACGTGTGTTATCTCTTTTATTCTAGCTATATTTAGACGATGTTATGCAGCTTAGGAAGGATCTGCGGTAGTTGTTGTTGTTGTTCCCTAAGCTGCCTGGCCGAACAGCCCCGGTAGTTAAAAGGGTTGGGTGTGATAGTTTGAAGCCTTATTATTGCTAGAGATCCTTCCTAATCTGAATAAAATCGTCTAATAGTTGCCACCATAGAACGAAAAGGACGTCACCGGTACTGTAGGGGTTAACCCTTTGAAGATCTTATTACGCATTGCTTCTCTGTTTTCTGGCTGATACTAGACGGTTATATGCAGATTAGGAAGGGTATATGGAATTCAGAGGGTTAATTGAGATAGTCTTTACCTTTATCATTCCCACAGATCCCTCCTAAGCTGTAGAAAATCATCTAATGATTGCCAGAATGTGTCATAATCTTCAGACCTATATAATTACCACAGATCCCTACTATATACTATCTTCTTCCTTACAGGCGGCTACCATCCTGTGAAAATCGGGGACCTGTTCTACAACCGGTATCACGTGATCCGGAAGCTGGGTTGGGGACACTTCTCCACAGTATGGCTCTGTTGGGACCTTCAGTAAGTATCTGGCAGGGTGCATAGGCTCATACAATTATACTTACATACATACATATAGTGTATACATAAATCAGACGCCTTGTTTCCAGAGGAAGCCCCCAAAAGGGACGGCCATGGCAGAAACTGCCCCCAGGCTCACAGACATGCCTCCACTGTCCCACTCCACCGAATGGATTAAGACTATTAACACTGAAAGAGCAGACCCAGAGCAGCCCCATACCCGGATGACAGTGCCACCACTGTTTTGATATTTTCTTTACCCCCATGGGGGCCCTGGCCCGGGCAGGTATCTTGGAGGGAGTCATCCAGCCTCTTCTGATAACTCAGAAGGGCTGGATGGTGCCCATATTATACAGTATATATTATTTATATTATTAATAAATTATATCCAAAAATCAATCCAGATAAGTATAATTGCATAAAAAAAAACATAGGGGTCCACGAATTCTTACAAGTGGGCTAGAGACTATGTCATCCGAGTGTACCGGTATATATAAATTGAGTATTGGTCTAAATTTTCCTTTGTTTTTTTACTTGTTTGAAAGATTATAATACTGTGTTTTGTCCGCAGAGCCAAGAGGTTCGTGGCCCTGAAGGTGGTGAAGAGCGCCTCCCACTACACAGAGACAGCACTCGATGAAATTAAGCTACTCAAATGTGTAAGTATATTATGTGACTCACCTTAATGCTGCTCAAATGTGTAACAGTAAATGTTTATTATAGGCACAAATTATTATTCTGTGTTCACCCTTCAGTACAAGCCCCATCACTGAGAAATGTTGCTGCTGAAGTGGTATGGGTAAATATTTCTATTAGCTACAGTAAAAAAAAAAAATTATTTACCTTTTGCATTGTGTTTTTGTTGGTCTCACTTCACTCTGGAACCCTTACTGAAGTGCGGATAGGTGTTTTAAATTGAATTAATTTATTTCCGTGTAGAAATTCTTGTATATGTGTGGGCATCTATGCTCTCGCAGACAAATTTACCCTCACACTGCACTCTTTTTCTGTTGACCCATTTTTCTATGACACAAGATTTCCGGTGTTTTCACTCTCCCGCAGTATATTTAGTAATTTGACGGGTACCACTTTATCCTTTGGCTTTAGGTGCTTATTTTCTGGGTGTGGTGTCCCGAGTTCGAATCCTGGGAGGACCATATGCTTTCTTTAGTTTATTCAAGTACATTGGGGTTTGTAATTGATGATTATTGTCAAGAACGGGGTGTTACTTATTTATACATGCACTCTTAATTCCGTACCCTAATACAACCTTCACTCCGCAGGTCCGGGAGAGTGACGAGAACGACCCCAAGCGAGACAAGACGGTGCAGCTCCTGGACGACTTCAAGATCAGCGGGGTGAACGGCACCCACGTGTGTATGGTCTTTGAGGTGCTCGGCCACAACCTACTCAAGTTTATCATCCGCTCCAACTATCAGGGCATCCCGCTAGCCAATGTCAAGAGTATTATTAGACAGGTAAGTTCATTAATTATACAGTACAGTATATACTCTTGATACATACCCCATTTTTATTTAAATAATTAAATTATTATTATTTGTTTACATTTTTTTATTTAAGCTGTGAGTGGCCGACTCGAGACAGAGCCCAAACAAGGACAACACAACACAACAAAAAAACACAAAAAACACAAAAAACAAAACACAAACATACATTTTTCCAGGCATTTTGGCTCGAACATCCCTTGATTTTGCCCCTGTCACTCTTTCAACTCTGGGGGTGGCACTCGCTACAGGCAGTTCTACCTTTTGTCTCCCTCACTTAAATAGAAAAAAACAAAAAACAAAAAAAAAGACACATCTAGGTCGCCCAGCGCACCTCCACTAAAGTGTCGACCAAACAAAAAAACGCCTCCCCCCAGTTATTTATGTCCCTCACCCACACATCATTCTCTGTCGCCCAAGTTGCTGTCTGGGGCCTAGTTCCGAGGCACTTTTTGACACGTTACTGGCAGCATTTCTCTTTTGGATTCACCTGTCACTTCACCATCATGTATTTTTGGGCGTACAGTCATGAACACTAATAGCTATCGTCTATTCGCTGTAAATAGGCGAGAAATGATGACCTCTAACCTCTGTAACTCAAAAACTACTAGAGTAATCGAGCTAGTATTTCTACCGTTTGGGAAGAGTCAGTCAAGGAATAGATGTTGAAATTTACAGCCCATTTGCTCCAGAGGATAGAGGTTATGATTTCTCACTTACTTACAGCGAATATACTATAGACACCCATTTGAATCTGCGTCGAACCCAAATGAAACAATCTTTTTGACACATAACTGGCGGCATTCCTCCTATGTTCACCTGTCACTCTGCCATCATATTTTTTGAGACATCATACCTTCCTGTGATTGCAGTCATCTCATTCAATTCAGCAGAGAGAGTAAGAGAGAGTGCATACTTGTGTGTTCTGTATCTAGGAGGTATGTATCTGAGTGATGTGTGTATTTACTCTCATACATATGATTTATTCAAACAAATTATTAGCTCTTTGAAAACTAACACAATATCAGCCATAAATGTGATCCTCACATGATCAATTTCCCAGGCAAAAGACTACCATACCTCCAAAGTTACACATATTGCCGGACGCCTTATTCCCCTTTATGAGGGTGGCCATACACAAAATGCCACCAAGCGGACCCATACCCTGTGAGGACAACCCATGCAAGGACAACCCATGCCAGTTTACTGAAGGACTTATAGGATTGACCACTTAACTTAGGGTCCATCCTACTCCAAGGCCTTCTGATTATAAATGACTTAAATATATGCATGCATGTGTGAGCCTAGATAACTTTTGGTTTGGAACTGAAATTTGAAAGGGTAATCCCCAACTGCAACACAGCAGTTATGTGGGAGCCCATTGCTCTAGTGCCATGTTACCATTTTTAGGATCCATATGGGAGTATTGGGATCAGTACTCTTCTCTCAACTTCTGGACCGTTTGTTCTTACTGGCGCCCAGGTCTACATTGTCAATATTAACCACCTTGACATGATGCTGGAAAATGTAATTGGTCAATTGAACTGCTCCACTTTCCAGGAAAAATGCATTCTCTGACCGAAGCATTAACCACAGAATATGAACAATATTTTCCCAACCTACCATACTGTTTGTCTATCTATCTATCTATTGCCTGATGCCGTGATCTCCGAAGGGATGGCCACAAACGAAACGTCCCCATGCACCTCTGTCCCCAGTCAGTCAATGCCCCTCCTCCCAGTAATAATTTAGTACTGTTCCTGTATTACTACTGTGCATGATTACTATTTATTTTGTATATAATTTTATCAAATATCCTTTCTGGGCAGGTACTTGAAGCGTTGGACTACCTACACACCAAATGTCAGATAATCCACACAGACATAAAGCCTGAGAATATACTAATGTGTGTGGACGAGACCTATATACGGAAGTTGGCGTACGAGGCAACACAATGGCAGAAGATGGGACTCAAGCTTCCTGGCTCACTAGGTAAGATTAGTTTTCATCAAAGTTTGTATGCAGGTGCGTGTCTCCCATACATGAAAGAGTTAAAACAAAATTCATATCCTTATCACTACCCCAGCCAAAGATGTATTTCTTGCATTGTCAATTTATTTCAATTCATATTTGTTTTTACCAACCCACCATAACTTAAAAATAAACCTAATTGATGAAATTAATGAAAGTAATGAATACATGTGGTAGCCTACTCCAAGGACTAACCTAGGATACTTGCACTAAAATTCCACACACTAAGCACTCGCTATCAAGATTTTTACCTGTGAAATTAACCAGGAGAGTACCGGTAATACATGTTAAATTTTTTTTTTTGAAAACCTTAGCACAAGACAGACCCAACAAAATATTGATAGACCTTTGAGAATTACCCTTTGACTGTGGCTGGCTTCTTGGAATCAGCAGTGTTCCTGTTAAGGGTTTCATTTGGGCTACCCAGTAAGTAGTATTTTAATGGCAAGGTTATATAATTATAGTAACCTTTTCTTCTTCTGCAATATATTCACTTTGTCGCGAATCTTCTGCAATATATTCACTTTGTCAGATTTCTAAAAGAAAGTGTCTTACATGTATTCTTGCCCCCAGTGAGCACAGCCCCCAAGCACTACGCCGGCCCCGACCCCAATGCCAAAATGTCCAAAAACAAAAAGAAGAAGTTGAAAAAGAAGCAGAAGCAGAAGCAGGCCCTACTGGAGAACCAGATGAAGGAACTGGAGGAGATGGAAGAGAAGGAGGCTACCCGGCAGGCCCTGGAGGCTTGTGATATTTCCAACACTAACACTTCAGGTACTGTACTCTATATAATTTTATGTGTTGGTGGTGTAATGGTTTAGATGTTCAGTCTCTTAGGACAAGATACTGAAACTGCACGTATGTGTGGAGCACTCAGTCTTAAAATTTGATGTATGTTTTATGTATGTTCTGGGTGTGGTGTCCCGAGTTTGAATCCCGGGAGGACCATATGCTTTCATTAGTTTATTAAAGTGCAATGGGGTTTGTAATTGATGATTATTGTTAAGAACGGGATGATATTTAACTTTGTAACCGAGTAGATAGTGGGTGGTTATTTAGCCAGCTCAGGGGGTAGCATCCCTGCCCTACACGAGTCGCTAGGGAGGATACCCGTGGTGCTGATAGTGGTAGAGGGATGTTAAATACCTCAACAGTATCGGTGGATGAGTAGAATCCCTTTCACACTAGATCATGCTATCTTGGATCATCTAGTGGCTAGTAGTGGGAAAAAATCCTGCTGCCTTGCAGGTTGTTACCCTTTGGGCGAAGGCTAGGCCCTTTATGAATAACTGTGGTCGGGGACAGCTAGGACATGCAAATTTACTAAATACTACCACAGTTTTCGGTGTAGTTTGAATCCTGTGCTCTGTGTATGGTAATTGTTCTTGCCAACCTTACCAACACTAATGCTTTAGGTCTAGTATAGCATTTAGCTTTGTTATACAGGTCTCCCTCTATTTACGATTGGGTTACGTTCCTCAAAACCCCATCTTAAAA
Source organism: Paralithodes platypus (assembly GCA_032716605.1). NCBI lineage: Eukaryota > Metazoa > Arthropoda > Malacostraca > Decapoda > Lithodidae > Paralithodes > Paralithodes platypus. The sequence continues at coordinate 19,721,609 of CM064561.1, read as the reverse complement.
GGAAAAATTGTATAGCAATCTCTAAGATTAATGGGGTAAATGGGGATGCATTCTCTGACCAGCCAAAACCCAACACAAACACCTAAAACCCTATAATAATATCGTAAATCGGGGCATCAGATAGTGAGCGAGACCTGTATTACCTTGAACACTTCAGGTAAAGTCAATTAGAAAAGTTTGTGATATATTTTATTTATAAATTATTATTTTACTTAAGCGTTGTTTCCACATAGCGATTTTGATTAGTTATTTTGTCTTTTTACTGTGTTCGTATACGTTTTGGTTTGTTTATTTTGCAAGTTTTATATTATAATAACCATTCCTAATGCCTCAGGGAGAGTGTCTTAAGCTATAGTCTGTTTTCAGCTGACGGTAAATTCAATCACTTAGGAGCTGATTTCTCGATACTAATGGAGAAATATGAAGCTACTCTGTCTGCGTTATATACATGCTCTGTTGCAGTTGGGGCTAACTTTTTCTATTTCCACAACCACCTTTGGGTGACCAGAGCTCACATGTTCATGCATGTTTGTCATGTATGCATGTATCTAGAACTTTTAAAATAGATTATTTATTTTTCCTAGTGGATTTTGAACAGATACTCCTCTGGAGTGTTTTCCTTGCCTGGTCAACTTATGAGGTGGTCTCTTGCATTGAAACAAACATGAGTGGATTGCATTTGAGGATGTGATGATTGTATCATAAATGTTGGATAGTTAGTTGTTTATTTTAATAAACAGTGTGTATGTATGTATACTTATGCCAAGTTATTATAATAAAAAACATATTTCCATACAAAATCATCGTACAGTAATAGCTGAATGATGAAAATAGTGACACGGTAATTTACTGTCAGCTGAAGAGAAAAAAAAATAGAGTTGGCTAATTAGGAAAGTGTCACTGCAACCAGTTGTTATATAATGTTTGCTTTTACAGTGTTGAGCAATGACTCAAGTTTAGAGGAGCCTTGCCTGGAGCCTCAGACTAACGGGCAGCAACAGCAGGAGGAAAAGCAGAAGAGCCTGGAGGAGGTGTTGCCCCTACAGCCTCTACAGCAGTCCCCCATCCCACAGCTTCAGGAGCCCGAGATGTCCCACCCTCAGCACCACCCCATGTCCACCCCTCCACCCCCTTCCCAGCACCACCCCATGATCACCCCTCCCCCATCCCAACACCACTCCATGTCCACCCCCCCACCTCCATCCCAACACCACTCCATGTCCACCCCCCCGCCCCCCTCACAGCATCACCCCATGTCCACACCACCCTCCCACCCACACCTCATCACCCCAAGTCTCACCCTGGAGGAAGAAGCTCAGCAGAAACTAGGTAGGTGGAGGACCAGCGGGGGTTGTTTACATTCAGCTTTTAGTAGGTCGTTTTAATCTAATGTTGGGAATTATATTCAATTTATGTTAACCTGGCGAATTTGCACTTGGTCGCTTTGAGAGAGAGAATTTTAGAACTTATATTTCATGCTGATGGTATTGTGTAGTATATTTCTTGTGTTTGTTTCTGTAACGGAAAGATATTAGTCGGACACGGTACAATCAGCCAATAGGTCAAAGTAATTAAAAATATTAAACTTGAAAACAAACTCAAAAGTTACTGTTCAAATTAATATAACGAACTCATTAAAATTAAAAGCTATTGAAACGACAACACACTAAGCAAAAGAGAGTATTTCTCTCAAAGGGCACAGCCATATATTATATTCTGCATATGTATATATTGTATGCTACTTTTTGGCTAAATAATCATTTCAATTTCAAATATGTGGAAATATGCTTTTAAATTTATCAGAAATTAAACTGAAAATAAACTTTTAATATCCACATATCTTGTACGGTACACATATCTCTGGCACAAAGCGACCAAGTGCAAACTCGCCAGGTAGACTACTGTACGGTAGAGAGCCTTTAACAAATAAAGTATATGCTGAAAGAATTTGTTTTTGTAAGTTAGGTTGTGTGTTCAATTAATAAATTAATATAGTATTCATGTTTATTGAGTTAGTGTGCTTTGTTGATTATGGTTTATGTTGTATATGTTTATAAAAGTTTTATAACCCCTGAACCTTGAATTTTTTTGCAGTGTTTAAAATTAGTATAATAATTTTAAGGGTGTCACCAGCTTTTTTTTATATTTCTCTCCTTTTCTCTCTTTCCCTGGCTTGTATCCATTCGGCCCCATTCAGCCAACTGTTTTAATACGTTTACCCCCATCCAGGTGTTGATTTCTTCCTGGCGAGCAATAGCAAGCCAGCATTGTATGGAGAAATCCGGCTTCGCCGGAGAAATTTTTCTTTCGAAAAATTTACAAATTTAGCTTACTGTCAAAACAAAAATATATATATGCTGGCTCGCTACCGCTCGCCAGGAAAATATTGACACCTGATTGGGGGTAAACGTCTTAAAACAGTAGGCTGAATGGGGCTGAATGGATACAAGCCAAAGAGAGAGGGAGAAAAAAGATAAAAAAAGCGAGGTGGGCTCCCTTAATTTCCTGTGTAGGCTATAGACTCTAGTTGTATGAAAAACAAAATTATGTAGCTATAATTGTAAGGAAGTACAGTTTGTCCTCTCAATACGCAAGAATATGGGCGGCACGAGACCTCGCGGATTGAGAATTCACGTATTAGGAATAACACAAGCACTGTACAGGTAATAGATCTTTTGCCCCCGTGCTTGCTCAACCTGCTTGGCGATGTACTGTAGGTGGATTATGGCATAAACTGTCTTGGTGGTGTAATGGTACGAGTGTTTAAAAATCTGTGTGTGGTAACCCAGGTTCGAATCCCGGTGGATCACATACTGTATATGCTTTCATTAATTTAATTGGAGGTGTTTGGTGTGGGGTGAAATTAATAAAATATAGAATACACTTGTACTGTATGTCACACTCAATGACATTGTATATTTGATGCCTTGAGTTGCCTCCTTTGTCGATGAGAGCCTTCAATATGATGGGGAGTTCCTTGGCGGCTACCTCGTCAGCAGAGTCCCGTTAACCAAACACTTTGATATCTTTCAAATCTTTATGTTCGTGGCCACCCTTTCGGGGATCACGGCGTCCGGTTATAGATATATAGATGTTTGAAGAAGCGTTGCAGTCAGCCGTTTGAAGCCTTGAAATTAAAATTCTCACCAGTATTGGTCTTATGGCTTGTTGTGGCATAGAATAGCCTAGCCTGGGACCTAATGTACCGACTATCCACAGGGACTTGCTCTTTATATTTACGGGATATAAAATATGCGACATAGCACTCCATCACAACCATATCCGGGTTGTGGCTTCGGGACCTCTCATCAAACATAGATGCATTGTATGACTTCACAATCTTCTTGATTTTGTCTCTGTTGGCCCAGATCGTTTTCACTGAAGACTCGGCCAACCCCATACCACGACCAATGGCAGAGTTCCCTTCTCCCTTATTCTAGCGGTCGATAACCTCCACCTTCATCTTTTGTGTTATAAGTTTGTTCTTGCGTGACATGTTAGCTGAGAGGCGAAAAGAATGGCACAATCAAAGAGCGAAAACACACTCTGCGACCATCTGGTAGCTCCACAATCCTCTGATATGACGTCACTGGCCTCCCTGGCAGATGGTTACTGCATCGCTTGGGCCTCGTGGAACGGGGTAAGCACTCGCATATTAAGCGGATAGCCCGAGATCGCCCACTTTTTTACTCTCCATTCGTGTTTAATAAGTAGATCTCGCGTTTCGGAAGTTGTAGGGTATTTTGAACCCCCTGCTTGTGTATTAGCGATTTTGCGGAATGAGAACTCGCGTAGTGACAGGACAAACTTCGCTATACTACTGTCACTAACAAATCAATAGAATAGTTAAGTCCATTGAATAAAAAAAAAAAAATCTTATATTGTATCTGTAGTGTGTGAGGTTGCATGGTGAGTTACTAACCTGGTGTGCGTGTGTGTGTGACCCCCCTCAGAGCACCGCAAGAGCCTGGCTGAGATGTGTGAGGGTGACGTTCGTCCCGGAGGGGCCGTGGGGCTCTCCCTGGACCCCCTCATGAATGGCCACGACTCCCCGCGGCCTACACTCGGACGCTCAGAGTCCGAGATCACCCCCGACATGAGGCTGCCCCCAGACGATGAAGGTGCTATTGTTGTTCCTTATGTATTAATATATATCTGTTGTTGTTGTCGTTCCCTAAGCTGCCTGGCCGAACAGCCCTGAGTCCCTAAGGAAGGCCATGGCTACGGTCGGGCTTTCCCACAGGGCTCTCAAGGAGTGTAGATTATGTTGTTGGCGTAAGTGATTGTGTGAAATGCAGTCTTCTACGATGTGTTTCTATATCTGTTGTTTGTTCAGTGGCTAGTTAAGCTAGTTTATTACTACCACTCGTGTTTGATCAAAATACTTTCTTAGTACTCTGTTTTTCTTATTAAAGAAAGTGCTAATTTTTTTTTTTATAACTTCTTTACCTCTTATTGATTATTAAGGATGGTGCTAATCTTGTTCTAATTTCCTTATTTTTTCTCCATATTTGTATATTGGATGAAGATGATAATTTTTCATTTGTTTCTATATTTTGTGTATTAAGGAAGAAGGTGCTATTGTTTTTCTTGGTTTAGTCATGTTCATTATGAAAAATTAAGGTGCTAGTATTATTCTTATCTTTTATTGTTATCTCTAGTTTCTTGTATTAAGGATGAAGGTGCTATAGTCCTTTCATTATAGGTAGGCCAGATATTGTGAACTCTAACCTCTGTAACTCGAAAAGGGCTAGAGCAAATGGGCTGTAAATTGCCACTCTTAATCCCTGGCTGACTCTTCCCACATGGTTGAAATATTAGGTCAATTATGAGTTATAGAGGTTAGTAGTAAAGATTTTTGGCCTAACTATAATGGATGGACTATAATTAAGTTTTACATTTATCCTATTCTGTTTATACACGATAGCGATATACGACCCTGTTTTTAGGAGCATTTATGGCTCCCAACACTACCACATGGATCTTAAGAGGTGGCAAGGTGGTCCCAAGGCTTCTATGTGGCTGCTGTGTCTAAGTTGGGGATTCTGTTTTCACTACCAAGAGTGTCGCGAGCCGTGGCATAACCAGTAGAGCGTCGGCTGCTGATCAAAGGGTCGGCGGATCGACTCCGCACTGTCAAAATGTTATTGGTAGATGTCAAGCCCGGGCAACTTGACCTAGTGATTCATGACAACGCCTAATGTTCATGGCCACCCCTTCTCGGGAATTACGGCCCTGGCAAAAAAACATACAGTATAGAAAATAGAGTATCACCTTTGGGTGACCAAGGCATACAGGATTCAAACTACACCGAAAGCTTTCTCCAGCAACCCCACCCAAGATCTAATTCAAGAGGTAGGATCCAGTGGCCTTGGAGCAACCCACCAGAACCAGCCACAGAGACGCGCCCCCTACATGCATTTGAGGCTAGTGCTCCTTCCACTACTACATGGATTCTATAGGTGGTGCTGGACCCTTGGGCTCCTTGATAACTGCTGTGATGCAGTTAGGGATTCCCCTCTGTGACTCTCCTACCAAATAATGCAGTCTTTGGCTGACCAAGGCTTACACATGCATACTGTTTAGTTTACCGCACATACTCCGTTCCTCAATTTGGTAATTTTGGCACCCACATTCCCAGCCCCCCTCCCTCACTCCACATCTGGAAGGTAGGAGGTGGAGTAATGGAGGGGGGTTATGGAGGTGGGAGTGGCGCTGCCAAAATTACGAATTTACTGGGATGTTGAGGAACGGAATTGTTTGTGCGGTAAACTGTCTGTTTTGACCTATGAGAGTTCCGTATGGAGCTCAGTGATCTGGTTAATCTGCTTTACTTAACCCTGTCTGTTTCATCCTTGCTGTAGGTAAGCCATTAATATCCAGTATATATTATATTTTTTTGTGGATTTTAAGCAGTACCTTTCTTACCATGTGTTTCTTGCCTTGGAAATTGACCATGCGAGGATTACATTTATGGCTGGGTTTGTATATAAATTGACAAAGCTAATTAGAAAGAGATACATCCCACTCCTATCTTGCTTTTATTCACATCGTCGTAGATTATTTTATTTCTCCATCTATTTGAATTTTTCATTAGGGGCGAGCAGTATTTCTTTCTGTTTGCTTCTCCCCCTCTTTTATCATAGGCTGTGTACTATTTAATGTGTTGGCTTTCCTTTTGAATTTGTATGAAATTTACTTTTTTGTACAGTATATACTGTACAGTACATTACTTCTGTAATTTTTTTTTTTTACTGTGTACAGTTGTACACAGTATATTTTTGTGTTTTCTAGTTGCACAGATTTATGTTATCTCATCCCCTGATTTCTTTAAAGAATGACTGCACTGTACTAGTTTTCTATTGCATTATATGTTTTTCTATACTTTATGTCTGCACAGATTTACTTCATTTTATATACTTTATATATTCACTGATTTTCTTGCATGTTACCTCTTCCTGTGACTTCCATACTAGTTTTCTATTGAGTTATTAATTTTGCATTATTTGTTTTTCTGCACAATTACACCAATTTATTTTGTTTTCTATGCATTATATTTTACACAGATATACTTATACATTATCCCTTCCCCTGATTTCTGGCAGCCCCATGTGTAGCTAAAGGTAAACGTGGGAGAGTGGTGTCTGATGACGACCTCCACCCCTCAGATACTGACGAGATGGGTGCCAACTACCCCAACTACCCCAACAATCGGGACAACAGCGGTGGCGGTGGTGGTGGCGGAGGTGGCGGGATGCGTCGGGTGGCGTCGTGCCCGGACCACAAATCCATCGAGAACCTGCCCGACCCGGTCCACGAGGTGTGCGACATGCGTGTGAAGATCGCGGACCTGGGTAACGCCTGCTGGGTGGACCACCACTTCACCGAGGACATACAGACCCGCCAGTACCGCTGTCTGGAGGTGCTGTTGGGAGCCGGATATGGGGCGCCAGCTGATATATGGAGTACTGCGTGTATGGTGAGATATTAAAGTTTTGTTTTTACTTGTCCTCTCTTTAATTTTCTTTCTAGTTAGGTCTCATCTGCTTATATATTATTATGTTACCTCCACCAACCGACTTTACCCCTAAACTCAATTAAAGAAATCAACAAATACATGTGGCAGTCCAGGGATTCGAACCTAGGATGCTCACACCGAAATTCAGTGCATTTATCTATTGCGCTATGAAGACAGTTATACACATAGGTGGACAAGCCTACGATTTATTATGCAGTTTTGAATCCTGCATATCAATCTAAGCATGTACACACTTTCCAACTGCGCTATCATAGGCTATGTATAGATGAAAGGAAGGAGTAATTAATGGAGCCTTAACCCTTAGGAAGGCTCCTCTCTATAAACCCCTGAACCTGAATGAATTATTATGTTACCTCCACCAACCGACTTTACCCCTAAACTCAATTAATGAAATCAACAAATACATGTGGCAGTCCAGGGATTCGAACCTAGGATGCATAAACATGGCGAGTTATTATAGAGGTTCCAGTAGAAAACTTTTTCATTCAATACATCAGTCGATAGGATACAGTACTGGTATAGATCTAATGTCTATATTTTTACATAATGTTGCTTCAAGCATTGACCAGAGTATAGATATGGATGGCATAGCTGCTTATTTTAAAGATAGTTCTATCTTATTCATATACACGCTCTTGCAGGCCTTCGAGCTAGCCACGGGAGACTACCTGTTCGAGCCCCACAGCGGAACGGACTACACGCGCGACGAGGACCACTTGGCCCACATCATCGAGCTGTTGGGCAAGATCCCCCGACACATAGCGCAGTCCGGGAAATACTCTAAGGAATTCTTTGACAGGAAAGGTAGGCCAATATATATACAGTATATATATATATAATATATATATATATATATATATACCCGGTATATATTTTTTTTTTGAAGGGATGAGTTTGTTTTTATTCTATTGGTATTTTTTTGAGGGGGTACTGGTTTGGGATTGATTATTGCTGGAGAGGTTTGTTTTCATTGTTTTAGTGGTTGATTATGCTTTGAGAGTTTTCCTTTATATCCATGTAAGGGAAATTAATTATGCATTACTTTTACCTCTTAATCCTTCGTGGTGTTCGTCGTTTTCTTATAATAATAATTTCGGAGGTTGATATGTTTGAGATTTTTTTGTTTTTATCTTATAGAGTAAGGGTCTTTTTGTGTATGAGTTTTTCTATTAGTTTTGTTAGGGGGTTTCTTATACAGGTTTTCTTTCTGTTTTTACATTTGGGTTATATTAGATTAGAGTTACCCATTGTATCCGGCATTCTCAAAATGATAGATAAATGATAGATAGGGGGTGAAGTTACTCATAAGTCTCCAGTTTATATGAGCATAGAACCACCCCAAATACCCCAAGACAGCCATTCAGGGCATGAGCAGCCATTCCAGAGGTTGGATTTGGCACACTGATATCTCGCAGCTACCATGAGGCTGAAATAGACCAAATAGGATGAACGGTGGTCCAGAATTACGGCATCCTCCTTTTAATTGCCTCTTACGACACGCAGTTGACACGTGGAGCACACAACTTATCCCCTTTAATGAGACGACTCAAAACATTTTGAGTAAGGAAACCTGTCGTTCAAAAGGTAGCATAATTCGTTCTTGGTTAATATGGACTCGAGAATGGAATGAATTAACCCATTCAATATCGGCGACGTCTTTTTCATCATATTCTAGTAAGCATTAGACGATTATATTCAGCTTAGGAAGGATCTGCGGCAGCTAAAAGGATTAGTCGAGATGGTCTGGAGCCTTGTAATTTTTTGAGGTCCTTCCTAAACTTAATAAAACCATCTAATAATAGGCAAAAGATAATGAAAAGGACATCACCAGTACAGAATAGATTAACCCCTTCACCATTATGTAATTTTCATCATAATCTGGTTACCATTAGATGATTTTCTTTAATATGTAATCTACCTATTCGACTCAAATGGGTAAAGACGATCTCAATAAACCCTCTTAGTAACATAGATCCTTCTTAAACTGCATAAAATCATATTATTTTAGCCAGAATCAAAGTTATAAAGATGTCCTGGTGCTGAAAGGGTTAAGACGAGAATGGTGAACCATAAATTTGAATGTAATAGAAGGGTTGGAAGACTGAGAAAGTGATTGTATGAACAGTATGATATGGTATGTACAGTATGTGTGTGAGTTAAGCGGGTAGTACTCGCTTTTTCTGGACCCCCTGCTTTTTCTCTGTGCATCGGTTACATAAAGAGAAATTCTAGCTTGATCTTATGATACACACTTTCTTGCTTTCTTACATACTGTATAACCATAAGCGCTACACACCCTACACTAACTTAACTCTTTTCCAATGTCTTATTTTGGCGTAGGGATGCGGCAACTCCATTGCACACCACTTTGGTGGTGCAATCAGCTTCTGTATCAGTGGACCACTGGTTCTTATCTTCAGAACACTCTGTGCTCGGTATGCTTCCGGCCAGGGCCCCCATGGGAGTAAAGAAAATAGCAAAACAGTGGTGGAACTGCCATCACTTGCCAGGAAAAAATAGACTCCTGGATGGGGATAAAAGTCTTAAAACAGTAGGCTGAATGGGGCAGAATGTATACAACCCAGAGAAAGAGAGAAAAATAGCAAGTCACCCCCCTTGATCCATTTATGGGCGGTAAAAGGCTCTGGTACAGTAGGGATTAATCACCGAAAATATGCAAACTCAAGCAGAGTTAGACCAGCTCTGTCTGGCCGCGAATTACGTTTATAAAACTACAACACCACAGGAGATAACACACGTCCAAGAGGACTACCAGTATATGGTTTTAAAATGTTACACATGTGGGCTTTTTCCACGTACGACAAACTAGTAGCGGAAGTAGGGTTTGAGAATCCGGCTCCAGAATTATATTTTCACCTATTATGTAACCATTTTATGTATTTATGTACTATATTCTACATGCTCTGTGAACTAAACATATAATAGAATGCCCTGTCCCTAGAATGATCACATATTAATTTCTTGCCTCCGATGTAACACAACAAATGAAGCAAATACAGGTTAGCGATCTTTGTTATTGTATTGGAGTTTTCTTGACTATACAGTATATACAATATGGCCCCCTCTTATCCAAATACTAACTATGCACAACATTTTAAGTAATTAGAGATTTTGGCATCCATAGTCCCATCTTTACTCAGCACACTGCCCAGATACTTAAATGAGCTGACAATATCCATAGCCTGACTGTTCAACTTCACCTCACACTCTATGGTTTCACCCCTTTTGAAGACCATAACCTTGCTCTTACCCGCATTTACCTTCAGATTCCGTTTTTCGCACACTGTTCCAAACATATTGACCAGACCCTGCATTTCCCATCATTATCACTCATCAGAACTGTATCATCAGCAATCAGCAGTAGGCTTACAGGTAGCTTCCACTTGCTTCCTTCCCTTATCAGCGATACACCAACATCCACTGCTCTTCCTTGTATTTCTTTCATGACTCCATCCATATATACATTAAACAACCACGGGGACATCACACACCCCTGTTTCAACCCAACATTCAGATCAAAGAACTCGCTCTGCTCATTCTCCACCCGTACTGCCGCCTTTGCACCCTCTTCACTGCTTTCAGCAACTTGCCATCTACTCCGTATATTCTAAGTACTTTCCTCATACTGTACCTTCTCTATCCACTCTGTCATAGGACTTCTCCAAGTCCATAATGGCAACATACAGATTTTGTTGCTACTCCAGATATTTTTCCTCAACATATTTCAGGGTAAAAAAAATCTGATCTACACATCCTCTTCCCTTCCTAAACCCGCCCTGCACGTCACCTATCCATTTCTCCGTTCTCGCTCTCATTCTCTCAATCACTACCCTACTGTACACCTTCCCTACTACGCTTAGAAGACCTATTCCTCAGTCGTTACCACACACTCCTCTTTCCCCTTTATCCTTATATAAGGGGACTATTATGCCTGTCTTCCAGTCATCAGGTGCACTCCCCTTCTCCCATGCTAGTTTCCACATTTTCCATACCCATTCGATCACTGTCTCACCACCATACCTCAGCATTTCCCCACACACTCCATCTATTCCTGGTGCTTTCCCCAACTTCACTTCCTCCATACCTTACAGGTCAAGCCTACCTACTCATCTTTCTACTGCTCTCCTGAACTCTTCCTTGATCTCCTCCTCCTGAAACCTCTCCACCCTCCTCGCCATTCCACCTTCCTCTCGCCTCCCTCCAGCTCTCCTCACCCACTTCTTTTGTATCCTAATTTTAGCTACTACTACATAATGGTCAGACAGACCCCCTCCAATACCCCTATACACCCTAGCATCCAGCACAGATTTCTTCATTTGTTTATCCACACATATATAATCAATTGGTGCCTTTCGTTCCACCACTGTCTCCTCCATCTTTCTCCACACCACTTTCCATGTGTACAGTTGGTCAAAGTTCCAGCTGACCCACCGTCTCTCTGGGGCTCGCAGAATTAGCTGGCAATAGTGGTGTAGTTGCCAATCAGTGGATATAATACAGTAACTTGAATATTTAAGCAAATCTACGAAATTTGGGTGAATGTTCGGGATCATACATAGCGATGTTTGCATTTTTATTTGAGATAGGCTTACTTTCCCTTGTTTAGTACTGTATATGTTCTAACAATGATATAGCCAAAATCAGATCTACCAATCCCAATCTTTGTAAGACACACCTCCTCCCTACACCAGTATTGCCAGATAATTCTGCGAGCCCCAGAGCGAGGGTGGGTCAGCTGGAACTTTGACCAACTGTACATGTGTATCATTCTGTGTCAGAAGGTGTTGGCTATTCACAGCCTCCTCTCCACACATATGTCTACAAGTGCACTACCATTCCCATTCACTTCTGATGGTACACCCCTCCCTCCCACCACTCCATCAACTTTCTTATAATGTATGATTAATATAATTAATAACCTAATGTAATATTAATGTAATATTTATTATACCAGGGGCTGGAATATGAAACTCTTTGTGTGCATGTGTGATTACAAGCCAATCAGAATGTTCCTTACACTTGTAGGGAATCAATCAGAAGCGTGCGTGTATGATGTTGCTAATCTTAATAAAACAGAAACGCGTGAGATGAGTCTGGAAATTTCGGTATTGATATATTCCGTCGCCAATTTATGAACATTGTATATATTATATAAGTTCCAATAACTGCCTTAGCCACTCTGCAATTTATTGGTAAAGCTCTCAATACATATTCGGTACGCTCTTGTCGAACTGATATATATACAGCTCCTAACCCTCTCCATCAACGGTATACCTGTACTGTACAGTACTGTGTACTGAGTTTACACACACCCGCAATATGAAATATATAATCAGTATACAGTACTGTATATATTTTTAGTAACAATGATGATGTACTGTACTTTTAGTATCAGATTTTCATGACAAATATTCAAATAGACAAGACTACGCAGCTTGTATGTAAATATCTTTTTAACCAATCGTATACCAGAGCTAATCGTAGTCTGTCAGCATAAAAGGACAGACATAGTTCATCACTTATACTTGAGATTTGTTCTCTGCTGGTAGTGAACGAGGGGCGACGCGCTCCTCAGTGCCACTAGGAGTGTGGCGAACTCAACCATAGGTCAACCATAGGGAGCCGTTAACATGACTCTAAGGCCTTACTGTTAGGTACTGTATTGGCAACACTGCCTGAGTGTCAGCCAGCCATTCTCACCCATCACATTCAGTTACTTCCCAGCTTTCTTGAGTGATGCATCATGTCACTCTGTGGAATTTTTTTTTTGCGTATTCACCAAAAAATATATGAATTCAAACAGTTAGACTAGCTCTGTCTGGCCGTGAGTTTTCCTTGTAAAACTGCAACACCTCGGGAGATAATGCACGTCCAAGAGGACTACAGTATATCGTTTTAGAATGTCACACACACATTTTGTTCCCACGTACGCCAAACTAGTAACGGAAGTAGGTTTTGAGAATCCGGCTCCAGAATGATATTTTCAGCTATTATGTAATCATTTTATGTATTTGTATACAATATTCCACATACTTTGTGAACTAAACATATATACTATATTGTATTCCACATACTTTGTGAACTAAACATATAATAGAATGCCCTGTCCCTAGAATGATCACATATTAATTTCTTGCCTCCGATGTAACACAACAAATGAAGTGAATACAGGTTAGCCATCTTTGTTATTGTATTGGAGTTCTCTTGACATACAGTATATACAATATGATCCCCTCTTATCCAAATACTAACTATGCACAACATTTTAAGTAATCAGAGATTTTGGCATTGGAATAAATATAAGATTAATATAATTAATAACCTAATGTAGTATTAATGTAATATTTATGATACCAGGGGCCGGAACGTGAAACTCTTTTTGTGCATGCGTGATTACAAGCCAATCAAAATGTTCCTTACACTTGTAGGGAATCAATCAGAAGCGTGCGTGTATGAGGTCGCTAATCTAAATCAAACAAACGCGTGAGACGAGTCTGGAAATTTCGGTATTGATATATTCCATCACCAATTTATGAACGTTTAATTATTATATAAGTTGCAAAAACTGCCGTAGCCACTCTTCAATTTATTGTTAAAACTCTCGGTATATATTCAGCACGCTCTTGTCGAACTGCTATATACAGTACAGTTCCCAACCCTCTCTATTAACGGCATACTGTACTGTGTTTACACACGCCAGCAATATGAAATACTGTATATATACTGTACTGTATATATTTTTAGTGACAATGATCTATCTATCTATCTATTGCCTGACGCCGTGATCTCCGAAGGGGTGGCCACGAACGAAACGCCCCTCCTCCCAACCAGCACCGCTTTCATCCATATACTTCTTCACTCCATCCTTCCACCTCTCTTTCGGTTTACCTCTCCCTCTCTGTCCTTTCACCTCACTCTCGTACACCCTCTTAGTCATTCTCTCGCTTCCCATACGTTCCATATGGCCGAACCATCTCAAGGTGTTCCTTTTCACACTTTCCAGCACATCTACCTCACACCACCTTATTACTTCTTCATTCGTCTGTCTATTCTCCATGTAACTCCGCAAGCACTTCTCAAGTAACTCATTTCTACCCCTCTCACTCTTTGTCTGAGTTTCTCCACAAACGTCCATACTGTACTTCGCTTCCGTAAGTCAGTGGCGGGATTACCACACTGTCATGCAAGGACTTCTTCACTTCCATACTGACCACCCTATTTCTTGTCACTGCTTTCAGCGTTCCTTTTCCCCTGTTGCACCCTCTCTCGCACTTCTTCGGGAGAGGGTGCAACAGGGGAAGTGACAATAATGATATACAGTACTTTAATACCAGCGCTGAACGTAGTCCGTCAGCATAAAAGGTATACACAGGTGCGAGCGATGGACATAGTTCGTCACTTGTACTTGAGCTTTGTTCTCTGCTAATAGTAAGCGGGAGCTGCTAACATGACTTAAAGGTTTTACTGCTAGGTATTGTCAACACTGCCTAAGTGTCAGTCAGCCGTTCCCATCGTTACATACAATTACTCCCCAGCTTTCTTGAGTGATGCATAATGTCACTCCGTGGAAAAATTATTTTTGCTATATTGGTTGGTATTGAGAGGTAAATAAATTATAAAATACTTTGGCCTATCTATCTCCTATTGCCTGATGCCATGATCCCCGAAGGGGTGGTACGGTAGGAATCACCAAAATATATACATATTCAAACAGAGTTAGACCAGCTCTGTCTGGCCGTGAATTTTCCTTGTAAAATGGCAACACGACGGGAGATAACGCACATCCAAGAGGACTATATCGTTTTAGAATGTCACACATGCGGGTTTTTTCCTACGTACGCCAAACTTGTAGTGGAAGTAGGTTTTGAGAATCCGGCTCCAGAATTATATTTTCAGCTATTATGTAATAATTTTATGTATTTGTATACTATATTCTACATGCTTTATGAACTAAACATATATACTATATTCCACATGTTTTGTGAATTAAACATACTTTATAATAGAATGCCCTGTCCCTAGAATGATCACATATTAATTTCTTGCCTCCGATGTAACACAACAAATGAAGTGAATACAGGTTAGCCATCTTTGTTATTGTATTGGAGTTCTCTTGACTATGTATTATACAATAAGACCCCTCTTATCCGGATCCTAGCTATACAGAACATTTTATACAATAAGACCCCTCTTATCCGGATCCTAGCTATACAGAACATTTTAAGTAATCAGAGATTTTGGCATTTGAATAAATATAAGATTTATATAATTAATAACCTAATTTTCAACTCAAATACTTTTACTTTAAGTTACTTAATTTTATAATTAATAACTACTGTACATTGTGAATAAACACTAGCTACAAGTATAGGAAAGTCCAAAAATGATCTATCTATCTATTTCCTGACGCCGTGATCCCCGAAGGGGTGGGCAAGAACAAACCGCCCCCATGCACCTCTGTCCCCAGTCAGTCGACGCCCCTCCTTCCAACCAGCACCGCTGAAAAATTATGTTTGTAGTAATTTATAGTAATTACTGTGTTATTAACTAATATTGTTCTTAACACCATTAACTCTCAATTTATGTAACCAGATATTAACCCATTCAGTACCAGTGACATTCTCTTCATTGTCCAGTATTTTGACTTTTATTAGACGATATTATATAGCTTAGGAAGGACGTCTACCTATTAAAAGGCTGCAGACGATCTCAATTAATCCTTGCAACAATCATACATCTTTCCTAAGCTTCTCAAAATTGTCTAAATGTAGCTGAAATCTAATAGAGATAGCCGGATATTGGGAGTCTTGCTGCATACTGTATTGTTCATGAGAATCTCCAAACCCTTTTATAGACTTAAGGGGGAGATAGTTGCTTTTTATGGACCCCCTTCTCCCTTATGTTTAGCATGATACTGTAGTTTTTACATGTTAAGACGTTCGTTCCGTTAGTTTGGCGATTTTGAGACCTTTCGCCTTATTTCGCACATTTCGTGCCATTTAGGTCAAATTTTTCTTGGCAAGCGATAGTGAGCCTGTAATTATAGAGGAAAGCGGCCTTTGGCCGGGACATTTTTCTACTGAAAAATGGAAAAATTTATCTTGAAAGGGTCTCTAGGGGGTATTTTTTTAAAGCTTGATGGAGGTCTAGCGCAGAAATTCAACAATAAATTAATAAATAATTCTATAGGCAAAAAACGAGCAGTACCCCCTTAACCACAACAATCACCAACTTGACGTACCTCCCAGGTCTATTTATTTATCTATTACCAGACGTCTTGATTTCTGAGGGGAAGGCCACGAATGAATCGGCTATGTATTCCAAGGCAGTTTGTTCGATTCTCGCGTTTATTTTCTAGGGAGGCCCAACTGCACATTGGTAATACGAAAAACAAACCGGAAAGAATGACAAGATAAATATTTAGTTGACCAATACTATAGTCCCTTGCTTTGAGACAAAAAGGCTACCTAGGGACCCCATAGTAACGGAGATCAGGCAACGGCCGCCATTTTAGTGCCATTGAGTGTCATTAGCCTCTCTTTTTTTTATTCAAATACAGTACTGTATATCCATGCCCATAATAAACAGCGCTCAAACTATCTCAATGTCTCATTTACTGTCTATAGCGTAATGCATAGGTGCACGGAATTTCGGTGTGAGTGTCCTAGGTTCGAGTCCTTGGAGTGCCACATGTATTTGTTGATTTCATTAATTGAGTTTAGAAGTAAAGTTGGTTGGTGAAAAAATATGAAATAAGACCTACTGGCTTTACCGTGTTGAGCGGCCTATGTCCGGAAGTATAAGCTGGATACAGTATATAAATAACAAAATATGGTAATAGTACTGGTATAACATATATATAGTTTGGGAATAGGATCTGAATTCTACATTATTAAAAATTTAACTACCATCTCGTTTGATAATTATGGCACCAAAATGGCGTCCAAAGAAACAGGGTCTTTTGGGCTACCAAATTTGTATGACTTGTCTCTTTTTCCATGGACATTTGGTAGACCAATACTCCCTTGAAAACAAACTAAAGAATCCAACAAATTGCCTCAGAATATGGAAGCGATTCATTCATGGCCACCCCTTCGAGGATCAAGGCGTCTGGCAATAGATAGATAGATAATTTTACCTTTTAACAAGCATTGGCAATATTATTTTTTCTGACAGTGCCATAGTGTTGAATGTAAATGGACTGACTGAAGCTTAACTAATTTTCATAATGGATTGTGTGTGTGTGTGTGTGCTGTGTGCTGTAAATGTGTTTTCACCTAATTGTCGTTTACATGATTTGAGCTACAATCGTGTTGTCCTGAATTTGTTTCTATTTTCTATCCAGTTTACTTTTGAAGTTGTGGATATTTCTTGCTCCCACCACCTCCTCACTTAATTTATTCCACTTATCCATACTTCTATATGGAAAACTAAACTTTATTTACATAGACTTTTATCTCTCCTTCCTTAATTTATACTCATGTCCTCTAGTTCTCCCTCCCTCTATCCTTTGTTGTCCTGGGCGTTTCCGCACCCTCCTCAGCTCCCCGCCTTGGAGTGGCTTCGGTCACCTGGGCTTCATCAGTGGTAAGCAGGGAGGGTTTTGTGGGGTCAGTCTATGGGTTAAAGGTGCAAGAATAATATTTTTACCTATTTATATATGTAACTATTTCATGTACACTCGACCAAAAAACAATCTTTACACCAACACTCTAAACATTTTGGAAGTGGGTCGAAATCTTATGATAATACCTCACAGACTTGTTTCACCCGATTCATTCCGTTCACACTAGATTATTTACAGCTCACCAGTGTAAAGATTGTTTCTTGGTCGAGTGTACTTCTATATACTACTCCACATCGATTGGTAGAGCGTTCGCCTGCTAACCGTGAGGTTGACGGTTCGAGCCTCGGGCCAGCCAATGAGTTATTGGCAGATGTCAGTGCTGTTGGTGAACGGTGCGGTCTATCAATCTGTGGCAACTATTCACTAAGTCCCTGATTCATCAGGGCACCCACCCTAGCCTTGCTATTCAGCAGGGAGTGTATGGTGGTAAAAACTGCATCATCATCATCATCATCATCATCATCATCATCATCATTATCATCATCAGTGAACAAAAAATACTATAGAATGCCCTTTACCTAGAATGATCACATATTGATTTCTTTGCCTCCAATGTAACACAACAAATGAAGGGAATGCAGGTTAGCGATCTTTGTTATTGTATTATTATTATTATTACAGTATTATTATTATTATTATTTATTTATTTATTTTTATTATTGGGAGTTCCCTTGACTGAAGTCCATGCATTATTAGTAGGCCAGAATATATGACCCCTAACCTCTGTAATTATAGTGTAAAACTTGCAAAATAAACAAACCAAAATTGGGACGACACAAGATAAACGCAAAGGAACTAATTCAAATCGCTATGTGGAAATAACGCTTAATCAAATAAAATTTGAAATAAAAATAAGGGCCAGAGTATATTATGGGTTGTAAATTTCCACATCTACCTAATTCCCTGGTTGACTTTTCCCAAATGGTTGAAATATTAGCTTGATTCGTGTCATTTTTTAGTTATCGAGGTTAGTGGTCCAGCTTTTGGGCCTAACTACAGAATAATGAAGACTTTATACGAGGGGTGATTGATAAGTTTGTGGCCTATGGTACAAATATTTACTTGTAGACAACTTAACATAGCCCCCTTGCAAATTTACGCAGTCCAGCGCTCATGGAGCTTACAGATCCCTTTTATGTATAAGTTAGCATCTTGGCCCTACAAGAAGTGATCTACAGCGTCAATGACGTCATTATTAATGGAAAAATGGCAACCGCATGAGTTTTTTTTAAATCTTGAGGAACAATTAGTAGTGTGAGGGTGCAAAATCAGGTGAATAAGGGGTCCCCCTGTGATAGGGTTGTCTCTGGTGATAGCAGTCCCCCTGGTATCCCCTGGTTGAAGCGATGGAGGAAGTGAATGCAGAAAATGATATAGGAGTAGTGATAGACAATAACTTAAATTTCTCAGAACATTTAGCGGAAAAGATAAATAAAGCCAATAGAATTGTAGGGCTGACAAGGAGGACATTCGTGTCAATGGATGAAGAAATCTTCAGGAATCTCTATACAGCGCTGGTTAGGCCGCACCTGGAATATGCGAACCAGGTGTGGGCTCCATATATGGTAAAGGATATAGAAGCAGTGGAGAAAGTGCAGAGGAGAGCTAGCAAGCTGGCACCAACGTTGAAGAACGCGGACTATGAGCAGAGTTTGAGGACACTGGGACTTCCGACACTGGCATATAGGAGAAAGAGAGGGGATATGATAGAGACTTTTAAGATAGTGTCAGGAAAGTATGATGAGGATGTGTGTGAAGGTATTTTCTTGATGCGGGAGGGGGAACAAGAACGAGAGGACACTTTAAGAAAATTTACAAGGAAAGAAATAGGCTTGAAAAGGCAAAGCACTCATTTTGTGATAGAGTGGTAAATGAGTGGAACGCACTGCCCCAGTATGTAGTCGATTCCGAATCAGTAAGGAAATTTGAAAGTAATCTTGATAAAGTATGGGGAAGACAAGATTTGAAGTTTGATTACAAAGCAAAAATACAGAATAGTAACGGCAGGTGCCCAACCCCGAAAGGGGTTGAAATAGGGGAGCTATCCCCCCGCCAAAGGCGGCTTTCTAGGGCCTTTCCTAGCTGTTGCTGAGAGGATTGGGTTCTAGTCATGTGGTGATGGGCTGGTCTATCAGAGTGAGAACTGAGCGATCTCTGCCATACCCATAGCTTACTCTGACTGTTCCTTTTACTTATATATTTTCTAGATCTCAAGTGACGGCGTCTCTTCCGTGGATTGACCTCCCAATCTACCAAGTTTGGAATCCAAAGCGTCACATTTTTCCTTTGCCCCTCAACTTTCTCTTCATAATTGCTGAGGGGCACAGGGCCCTGGGTGGGGCTTTGGTTTCCCGGGCGTTTCCTCACCCTCCTCAGCTCCCCGCCATGGAGTGGCTTCGGTCACCCAGGCTTTATTGTGGTCGGCAGGGAGGGTTCTGTGGGGGCGCTCGGTTATGGCCTTGGCCTTGCTCGGGGCCTTGGGGCTGTTCGGCCAGGCAGCTTGGGCAACAGCAACAACAACAAGAACAACAACAACAACAACATAATAGTAAAAATGTTGCGTCTGCTACCGCCGCCGCCAACACCGTGAACGATCGCAGCAGTGCAAGTACTGGCACTGAGCTGGATACACAGGCCTAGTTTGCCTTTTTCCAGAGGATCTACTGTAAGAAACTGTACTGTAAGAAACTGTAAGTATCTGAAAGGGGTGTTTCCGGGTGGATGGGACTCGATAGCCTTGGAGGACAACCCATCTAGGGGAATAAACCCTAAACAAATTACCGATTGGCGACGCGCTAATCGGTGCCACTTACAGGTGGCGATCTCTTTAACAGATACCAGATAGGGCGGGTGTTCGACAACTTTGAATCCACATTCATGAATAGAAACAATAGCCACCGTGGACATGTGAGTCGGAGCGTTGTCTTGGTGAAGAGGACCCCTTTTGTCAGCTACCCTCGCTGACCCAGCTCTCTGGCAATGTTACGCTCTTAATAGTTGATCTGCCAAGACTGTGTCATAGATTTTGTCAATGGTGTCCTGTGTGGTGACGGTGACAGGCCTTCGTGGATGATGTGAATTGAGGTAGAACTGGATAGCTTATCTCTTTGTACACTCGAATACCATAGTCTCTAGTCCACTCAGGAGAATTCGTGGACCTCCTATGTTTTTCTCTATGCAACTACAGTATATATATCCGTATTGTATTTTGGATAGAACTTGCTTTTCAATAAAGAGTATATATAGTTTTGTAGTTGATTTATAGAAAATTCTATTCATAAATTCGTTTACAGAGATATGCTTCCATAAATAGAAATAAGTGAAGTCCACGAATTTGCATGAGTGGGCTGGAGACTATGGTATCCGAGTGTACCTTAGACAACAAACTTATCAACCACCCCTTGTATGCGAGAATCTCCAACCCTTTTATAATATATATTTAGCCACAACAGTCAACAACTTAAACTGGCATTGTTTGTGTGTTCTCTTGTGAAGCATCTGTTTAATAATAATAATTAATAATCAGGAAAATAATATAGTATTCTATAAGGATGCAGTAGTGTGTGTTATATGTTAGTTTAGTCTTGTTAGTGTTTATATTTGTCAGTTTAATTAGTATGTTTATTATTATTATTATTATTATTATTATTATTGTTATTATTGTTATTTTTATTATTATTATTATTTTTGCAGTATAGGTCTCCCTCGATTTACGATTGGGTTACGTTCCTGAAAACCCGATCTTAAATAGAACAATCGTATAGCAAACCCTAAAATTAATGGGGTAAATGGGGATGCGCTCTCTGACCAGCCAAAACACAAACCCAAACACCTAAAAACCTATAATAATATCTTAAATCGGGGCATCAGATAGCGAGGGAGACCTGTACAGTACTGTAGTTCTATTATTAGTTTTCTGTGAGGTGCTGCTTGACTTAACCCGTACAGTACCAGGAATGCCCTTTTTTATCACAGTCTAGTCACTATTATACAATTTTATTCAGTTTAGGAAGGACCTCTAGCAAAAATATGGCCTCAAACTATCTCAACCAACCCATTTAACCCCTCCAATCCCAGAGACGACTATAGTCATCAGTAGATAAGTAACTCCCCAGTCCTAGCGACGGATATAGTCGTCAGTAATGTACTTTCCTTGTAACTGCCTGTACAAGGCTGTACCAGTTACCACGACCGTGTGAGCACTGCTAGCCTGTTATGGCAACACTTCTCAGCTTATATGAGACCCACTGAAGGGTGCGAGGGCCAGTGTTGCCTCATCTCTGGAGGCGGAAAGGTGGTCTCTCCTGCCATTTTGGCAACATTGCTCGGGATTGCTGGGAACTTTTATTACTTTATCCTACGGTACAGTACAGGTTAACTACCACAAATCCTTCCTAAGCTACATAATATCATCTAAATATACAGTAGGTAGAATAAAATATATCACACGTCGCTGGTACTCAAAGGCTTAACCTACTCATTGATGACACTGTTTGATAAATCTATATTATTATTGTTATTTGTATGCAATTTATTTGGTTATTTATATGAAGGGTGGCTTCGGTCACCTGGGCTTTCTTAGTGGTAAAGCTGGGAGGGTTCTTTTGGGGCGCTTGATTATGGCCTTGGCCTTTCTCGGGACATTGGGGCTGTTCGGTCAGACAGACTGGAGAACAACAAAAACAACTGTTGCTACAACTATCCCTTGATACATTGCACTGAAAGTTTTCTTTCCGAGATTCTCACCTTCCACATACTTCTGATTGCTCCGATTTTTTTTTTCATTCACATATTCTCTGTTTTACCTCCATTTCCACATCTGTGTCCTTGCGTACACTCCTCCCAGATATTTAAAACACTCTTACTTGTTCTAGTATTTCCCCATCCAGCCGCACATCTATATTCACCCTACGAGCACCTCTATTACACACCATCACTTTACTTCTATTGACATTCACCCTCAGCTTCCTCCTCCCACATACCACACCAATCTCTCTGACTACTCTATGCAGTTTCTCCTCAGAATTCACCACCAACGCTTTGTCATCAGCAAACAGCAACTGGTTCAACTCCTAATCTCTACCATTTTTTCCTACTAAACCCAATCCTCTACCCATAGTTCTCATTTTCACCTCCCTCACCACACTATCCATATACAGTATACATTAAACAACCACGGTGACATTACACAACCCTGTCGCAGACCTACATTTACCTCAAACCATTCACTCAACTAATTTCCTACTCTAACACACGCTCTGCTCTCTTCAGAACTGATGGGACTAAACATGAAGGAGAAGGGGGGCCAGTTTAATCAACCATCCCCACTTACGTGTGGTTCTTAAATACGGGTGGTTGCCACCTTTGGGATTGATATGGGACTGTTGCGAGCATTTCACTACTCTCAATTACAGGGACGTACAGGTCCCCCTCACTATCCGATGCACCGATTTACGATATAACTGTCTTGATGGTGTAATGGTTAGAGTGTTTAAAATCTGTGTGTGGTAACCCAGGTTCGCATCCCGGTGGATCACATGCTGTCATTAATTTCGTTGGGAGGTGTTTGGTGTTGGAGTGAAATTAATAAAATAGATTTTTATAGTGGTGTTCTGAAGTGGTAGTAAGTCAACGAATTAATGGATAATTATATACTACAGTATACCACTCCGATGACTAGACGTCTTTCCTAGGCTGCATAAAATCATCTAATAATAAGCCAGACTATAAGGAATAATGACCTCACCCATTCTGAAGTGGTTATTGCACATAGTGATCTTGTGTTTGTAAAGTACAGGTCTCCCTCGATTTACGATTGGGTTACATTCCTGAAAACCCGATCTTAAATAGAAAAATAGTATAACGAACACTAGAATTAATTGGGTAAATGGGGATGCGTTCTCAGACCAGTGAAAACCCAAACCCAAACACCTAAAAAAATATAATAGTATCGTAAATTTGGGCACACCTGAACTGTATTGCATCGAATTAAGCGGAGTTAATTTTCCCGATCTCTGCCAACATACAAGACTTTTTTTTATAAATTGTCATACACTGTACAGTATAGTGGTCTTAGGATAGTGATAGTGAATAGTGATCTTGGCAACTGTCTTGATAGCGTAATGGTTAGTGCACGGGTGAATAGTGATCTTGGCAACTGTCTTGAGACCGTAATGGTTAGTGCGCGGAATTTTGATGCAAGTATCCTAGGTTCGAATCCATGGAGTACCGCATATATTCATCAGGAGAAAGAGGAGGACCAGGGTAATCACAATTTTTTTTTTTTTTTACAATTCTCCTAAGACTACGATTCTCAAGGAACAAGCCAGTTTCTCATGTATTCGTTAGTTTCATTGATTTCATTAATTAGGTTTATTTGTAAGTGAATTGATGGGTTGGTGATATGATTTTTGTTTATTTTTTATTTTTGTTATTTATCAATTTTTGTCACATTTTAATTTTCCCTGCCTCTCCAAACATACGCAATTGACCACTTGCGAGTTTTGGTCTATAAGGAAGTTGGAGCCGTGGCCGTCAATATTTAGCAGAATTATCAGCTAAAATACGGTCATAATACATATATAAATACATTACACCAAATTTATCATACTTTTTATCCATCAGAAACTCACATTACTGTATTATTGCATTTATCTTTAATATTGATGTTCACGGCTTCAACTTCCTTTTAGCCTGAAACTCGCAAGTGGTCAATTATTCAGTATACGTACTGTATTGTCATTTATGGTGTTTTGGGATGAAGGTGATGACAAATAGTGATCTTGAGTTTTTGTGTTGTTTAATGCATGGAGGGGATTAATTTATGGTGTGGAAATACTGTAGATAGATAGATAGATAGACAGATAGATAGATAGATAGATAGGTTTGTTTGTGTATTACTGTAAGTGAAATTAGAGTATACTTTTTGAGTTTCCCTACCCCTTGTGGGAGTTTAGCCGGTATCACACGAGAGCTTTTATAGTCAACATTCGATGATCAACATTTCTTTCTGGAATATTTTGCACTGGTATCGGAAACTAGACTCTTGCTGGATAAATTTAGGTGACCGAAATATTTTAAATGTTGACCTCATAAGCTGCCAGACCAGTGTTGAGGATAAATGTTGAGTGAAAAAGTGCTCGTGTAATAGCGCCTTAAGGGCTGGGTACTGACTGACTGTATTCTAATTTGATTGTGTTCTTTTATTTATAATATTTTGCTAAAGCGTTGTTTCCACATAGCGATTTTGATAAGTTCTTTTGTCTTTTTACTGTGTTCGTCTAAGTTTTGGTTTGTTTATTTTGCATGTTAGCGATTTTGATAAGTTCTTTTGTCTTTTTACTGTGTTCTTCTAAGTTTTCTATTCCATATACTCAGGCCCAATCCCCACTTTTCCTTTTCCTTTTTTGCAAGTTTTACATTATAATTCTCTTGTCTCTCTCGAAGGTGACCTGAAGCACATCACTAAGCTGCGGCCGTGGGGGATGTTCGAGGTGCTGACGGAGAAGTACGAGTGGCCGGAAGAGGAAGCCCGGGCGTTCAGTGACTTCCTCAACCCCATGCTGGCCTTCGAAGCGGTGGATCGAGCCACGGCCGGGGACTGTCTGAAACATCCCTGGCTGGACTCGTGAACGCGGGACGGGCCGACCTTCCTCCCTCGGCCCTCCGCCTCGCCCAGAGTCTGTCTATCCGATTAGTTAGCCCGTCGAGAGGCAGATGATAAGGGATTTTATATTTTATTTTTGTTTGTATTATTATTTATATTTTTAGTATGTTTATTAATTCATTTTACAAAACTGCGGAGCTATTTATTCATTTAGTTTTTTCTGACCACTGAACTCCATACAGTACTAGAACTTTTAAAGGGCCAGGAGTGAGAGTTTTTTGCCACTTAAAAGGAACTTGGGGTACTGAAATTAACAACATTGATTGCTTTATATAGCCAATTTCAATTCATTTGATTGTTTTCCCCTGTTGAAATTGTTAATATTGATCAAACGTCTTGTTTTACCCTACTGACATTTATGGAAATTGATTGTTTTGTGTATTTTTATTTTTTCATTGGTCCCATCCATATACTCAGGCCCAATCCCCACTTTTTTTTTTTTTATTTTAATTTGGTAAATTGAATTATTAAATTGCTCACGCAAGTTTTATCTCAAATTTGGAGCTCTCATTATGTATCGGCAACCTTCCCTTAGCATCTCCACGCCTCGAGGCCGGAAACTGTCGCATACCAGCCTCGCACTCGACCACTCACGCCTGCGATAGATAGCAAGGAAAATGTTTAGGCAAATACCAAAGATGTCTTCAACCGAGTGGCAGCCGTTGGAGGAGTGGGTTTGAGAGCCTTCAGTTAGTCGAGTGTTGTTAACGAGAGGAGAGGGCCAAGGGACAAGAGTGTACAGTCGCAATCATGAATCCTGGTACATTTAGAGCCTCGTAGTGATTTAATGGACCTCCAAAATGCATTTGTCGAGTAATTAAATTGTAAAACTTGCAAAATAAACAAACCAAAACTGGGACAAAGACAATATACTGTAAAGGCAAAAGAACTAATCAAAATTGCTATGTGGAGACAACGCTTTAGCAAAATAAAATTATGAAATAAAGGAACAATAAGATTCAATTAAGCAAACCTCCTAATGTAAATATCAGTAAAGAAATAAGAAGATTAATTTTATGAACCTCCGAATTGCAATTGTCGAATAATGAAATGATAAGATAGAACGAACCTCCTAATGTAAATATCATTAAGAACGAGATTCAATGTTAATGGACTTCCAAAGTGAAAATATTAAGTAAATAGAGAGCGAGATTCGATTCAGCCCGAGATCTCCTAAATTCAGATACATTTTGAGCCTCAAACTGATTTAAGGGTTCGTTTATTTTTTAGTTTGCTCCCTAGACCTCCATCAAGCTTTAAAATATACCCCCAAAACCCCCATTCGAAATTTGTAAATTTTTCAGTGGAAAAATGTCCCGGGTTTCTCTTAAATTGCAGGCTTGCTATTGCTCGCCAGGAAGTAAATGACACCTAAATGGCACAAAATATCTGAAAATTGACAAAGAAATGGGGCGAAAGGTTTTAAAATCGCCAAACTAATAGAGCGGATGTCATAAAATCTCAAAACTAATGGGGCTAAACGTGAGAGAGAAGGGGATCCACAAAATTCACACCCTTGAGAAACCTCAAAAATGCCAATATTGAATAAAAAAGAAATTACAATTTTCAATTCAGCCCGATATAACTTACACTTCAGATCCTCGAACTGAGTAAAGGAACCGCCAATATGCAAATAGCAATAGTAACGAGATTCAGTTCAGCCCGAGATAACTTTAAAAATGTCTAGACGGTATTACTGAATGCGATTGTACACACCAAAGTCCCCACATCATGACCAGAAGTGCTTTTGACTCTTGATACATACAAAAAGCGATGGATTTATATTTTGGTTCACTCAGCTCTGATCATTTCATACAATGAGAGACTGCAACGGCGGCGTCACGCGGCCGTTTTACTCCGGCGTTTTTACTGGCCCGACACTGATTCTGGCTTGAGATTCTTGGATAAAAACACTGAAATTAGTTACGCAGGTCGATTAATTAGCTCTAGTATTAAGTTGGTACCTGAAGTTGATGGTGATCGTACATATATCCGACAGCCGAAAGCCATACCAGGAAAAAATGTGGTAAAAGTGATAGCCAGAATGGTCAACAGGCTGAAAAAGACTGCCGGGAGTACGGTCCGTGTGGCGCGGCCCTAATGGAGGAACCAGAAATCTCTCAGTGCAAGTGTCTTATGATGATATTGATGAAGGTGATTCGGTGGTTCCGACGCGAGTGTACATACAGGATACGAAGAAGAGAGACAGTCGCTACCCTCTCACATGTCCATGATAATCGTAAATATTGCCCGAGAGGAGGATTTGAGGCGGAGTCTAAGGGCTGTTTTTTCAGGCGGTTATTTTTGCGCTTGCTCGTACAAAACAAATTCGGGCGTCCCCATATACAGTATAATTATTTAGTATTAATGGATTTTTTTAATAGCAAATTCAGTTATAGTTACCCCTACTTTAGCTTTGGGGAATCATCAAAACAATTCTAACCGTCTCTAAACGACCCTAATCAAGCTTGGTCTGAAATATGTTATTTTTTAAATTACCAAAACAAAAATATGTTTGAAAAAATGGCCCTAAATCCCAATACCACTGCTCAAACTGTAAAGTAATCAAGAAATCCCAAGAAAGGTGTAAAAAAGCTAAACCCCAAGAAAAGGCACATGAAAAGCTAAACCCTAAGAGGGGTATAGAAATCTAAGCTGTAAGAAAGGTGTAGAAAGCTAAACTGTAAGAAAAGTATATAGAAAGTTAAACCCTAATAATGGTATAGAAAGCTAAACCCCAAGAAAGGTATGTAGAAAGCTAAACCCCATAAAAAGTTTAGAAAGTTCCACCACCGAGCGCAGCAGGTTAGCTGTGCCGATCGTGAAAATGGGAAACCGGACCTCTCAACCCCTAGACCATTTCAACCAGTGCCTACTCAACCAATACTGTTAAGTTAGGTCTAGTTAGGTTGGTACTATAAATTGGCGCTGTTTTGGCGCCAGTTTGGAGCTACTGGTTGAGACAGTCTGCCAAATGAGTCGTCCGGAAACCGTGAAAATGACCTTTTTGAAGAAATGAAGCTTGTCGTGAAGGAATGACGGGAGACTCGACGCCTCTTCTGAATAAACTTCATTTGGGGAATGATGGAGACTCTCCGCCTCATTCACATAATATTCACTTCTCCACGTAGGTATTTTTCATCAATGCTCTAAAGTCACGGCACTGTGATACAAGATACTACAGGATGGTCCTTTCTAATTTCCTCCCCCTAAGCAGTATAATTTTGAGAGTTTTGTAAATACATTGCACTATTCAGTGAAGTTGGTTTCCCATCAGCCCTGGAGTATGGAATGCTGACTTTTACTCACTTCTCAAACATTATTGGTATAGGTAGCGCCAACGAACTTGACAATTATCTTGACCCCTTAACTTCTCATAACTCAAAATGAATGAAAGCAATTGGGCTGACACTTCTATCATTTGGGAAGAGCCCACCAGGAAATAGGTGTGGATATTTACAGCCACTTTGCTCTATGCCCTTTTGAGTTATGATAAGTTAAGGGGTCAAGATTATTGTCAAGTTCGTTGGTGCTACCTATAGTGTCTCTTAGAACTGAACACAGACATTACTACTCTTCCTAATATATCTTCTTTTTTTCAGAAAGTATTCTTATATATTTCACTCATGCTAGTTTAGTTGCTTTAAAAAAAAAACATAGAATCTGTTAAGTTTAAACCTATTGACCTTTGCAATCAAATGCTGACTTTTTTCATTTTGACTACTACCAGACAATTGTATTCAGATTTGGAAGGATATTTGGTTAAAGGGTTAAGTATTGTTTGCTTAGCCCTTTGACTCTGAGAGGACCTTCCTAAACCAAATTAAATCATCTGCCGGTAGCCAGGATGGGATATTACAAAGTCCCTCTGCTTGTGAAGGCTAAGCAAGTTCTTGACCGGAAGAGTGGACGTCTGTCTTCTGGAGAGCAAAACTTCTACCCCACATCCCCAAGAGAGAGTTTTAAGCCGGTATCACACAAGCGCTTTTTCCTTCATCAAATAGCCTCAACATTGATCTGCCAGCTTATGAGGTAAAGTTTTAAAATTATTCTGTCCCCTACTTTAATCTGTTACTATAGGTAGCGCCAACGAACTTGGCAATAATCTTGATCCCTGACCTCTCTGTAACTCAAAAGGGCCTAGAGCAAACTGGCTGTAAATATCCACACATATTTCTTGGTGGACTCTTCCCAAATGATAGAAACGTCAGCCTGATTGCTTTCATTCATTTTGAATTATAAGAAGTTAAGGGGTCAAGATTATTGTCAAGTTCACTGGCGCTACCTATAGCATATTTTCTGCCTTCCGAGCCCGAAAATGTTGCCAGAAAGATGTTGACAATAAAAGCTCTCGTGTGATGCCTCCTTTAGGGAGCGTGTTCCGAAAGCTAGACTACCAGCTGTATACTTTGTTGAACCATGACTCTTGCTGCGGCCGCGTTGTCGGGGCGCGCCGCTGCCACACTTCTCAACTGTGAATGTGCATAAAAGACAGGGCTGACCCTTAAGCCGACGTCACATGAGCAAGTTTATCGGCTACAGGTACATGCATCGGAGCCTAGAATCCGATACAAGTTATCAAATTATTTTGATTCATTCTTATATTAAATTGGACTGTATACGATTAGGAGCTCTAAGCTATGAAATACAGTCCTATTTTTTTTATTTACTCAGGCCCATCCCCCACTTTTCCTTTTATTTATTTATTATTATTATTATTATTATTTTTTTTTTTTAGATAGTAGACTCGATTTTAGCTATTATTTAACTCGGATACTGTGGCTCCGTTATATCCGCCACTAAAGTGCTCGTGTGATGCCGGCTTTATGTACCGTACGAGTAGCCTTGTAGCCTGATTGCGATATTTTTGTCCATCGTTACAGTTGTATACTAAAGGCCCTCCCTATATAGAAGTCAGTAGATCCTTTGTCCGACTGACTGTCTTTAACCGAGTACAACCCCCTCCCTCTCCCCTCCCCCATATTAGAGAACCCCCAACCCCCTCCTGTAATTCACCAGATGTCCCCTTGCGCCACCCACCCCCCATCCAACCGACGCCCCCTCCCTTGACTCATTATAAGAAGTCATTAAAACAATATGGAGATCAAAGGTTTATCATTTGGGCTTGTTCGCACTTACTCAGCCGTAAGTGAGGATGAAACCCACTTGATTTTGACATTCGTTGGTTCTAGCTTACTTTCGTACGAGCCCATACAAAGATCGCGATACAGCTGCACAGATTCAGCTTTGATCTTAACCCGCGGTATAGACAAGATTATGGGTTACTTCTCAACACACTTGAAAAATATTAAAAAAAAAATTACACTCACCCGTATATATATAAGCCAGGTGTGTTGACAAGAAAATTTGACCTCCAATGAAAGGGAGTTCCCCAAGTCGAGATTGAGGTGTGTCGAGATTTTTGCATGCGACTGTACAGCCATGGCGTGTGTGTCTCACCATGGACCCCCTCCCTCCCCCTCATCCCTGCCCCCTTGACGCAGCCCTCCATGGCACCTTGGACAAAAGTCGGGCTGCACATGTTTACCTCCTGTTTAGTTTGAGGCTACTAGGCTCCGTGTCTTCTGTATATTTAGCCATGTTTGTAAGATGTCATATGTATGCATCAATGATTACCGAATATAATTTATTTTTACTCCATTTTTAGGATATTGCACTGTTTAATTTGTAGGGTATTATCATTTCATCGTGAGAACTGGACTACAGTATAGTAGAGGGTTCTTTTACGTCTCCTTGTCCCCCTCCCCCTCTCCCACGCCCTCCCTCTCCCCCTTGTGACTCTGTCCCACACCAGCCAATAGTGTAACCGACGGCAAGTTTTATCCGCACCGCCCCCCTCCCCCTCCTGCGTGCCCCCCCGCCGTGCCCCCTTACCCCTCTTCCGCCGCCACCTTCACGCATTCTCGCCCACTCAACATCACTCCATGCCTTCTCTCAGGAAAATGATCTCTGGCTGAATACCATCTTCAAATGATAGCCATAATAAGATCATCCAATCCTTTCCTTGGCTTGTGAACATTGCCCTCCTGGCTGTGAAAGATCTCAGTGAGCCAGTAGGCATATGGAAGTGAAATCCTGGGCTACATGTTAGCTTCTGTTAGCCAATATAAAATCAACCACCTTGCCCTAACAATTATTATTATCCTGTTCAATGGATGAAAGCCCTTCAATAGAAAAGGCTTGAACGGATAAAATTGTGTAGGATATGGGTAGAGACAATGCAGAGAGGATGGTTGAAAATGAAGCAAGGGTACAGTAGTTGCCCATGGCTCCGTGGGGTGGTGGGGGCTGTGGCATCAGGGGGAGGCTGCGGGATAAAGGTGCCCTTAGGAGTGTGGGCCTCAGTCCTGTTATGGTGCAGGGTCCGGTGGCCTCAGTCCTGTTGTGGTGCAGTCAGTCTCCATGATCAGGCCGACCTTGTCTTATATTAAGATGCCTCTAACCTTGCCAGGGGTGGAGTAGGCCAGCTAAACAAAATTGTATGACATGCCAAGAATTAACTACTTGCGAGTTTCTGGCTGTTAGGAAGTTCACTGTGGATTGTTATATTTAGCTGAAATATAACCTTAAGTATGTTTACACACATGATTAATTTAATCATAAAATCATAATGATACTGTGGCATATAAAATAGTGACCCACAGGAAAAGTGCTTTAAATCAAATTCAACATAGCTTCATCCTTCACAAACACCTGTCTTCATATATTTCTGCTAAATATCGACGACTACTGCTCAAGCTTCCTCATAGTCCGAAACCCGCAAATGGTGAATGAGGGCCTCGCTGCCATTGATGTATAGACGTGTCCAATCCTATGTACAGTCTCATTTAAAGGTCCGCTGACAAACCAAATGAGAAAATGGTGTGGTGGCAAGATGAAGAACTGCATATTGATTGTTCTTAGTTGTTTCAATACGCAGTTTTTAATAATAATACAGTAATTCCTCACTTAAAGATGTAGTAACATTCCTGAAAATGAAGATTGTATATCAAATAATGTAAAGTGAAGCAATTAGTGTTTCTCAATGTTCTTGCAATTTTGGACTATTTTTCTCCGACTTGCATATTAATAATGAAGTACAGTACACAAACTTTTAAGTTTATTTACAATATCCTAATTAATGAAACCACTTAAAATGAGGCAACTTTTTACATCTTGAAGTACAGTAATTGTAAGAACATTTTGTACCTTAATTTTTAATTAATGAAGTGGAATAATGAAACAACTTACAATGAGGCGACTTTAAGTGAGGAATTACGGTTATCAGACATTGCAAATCACCCATTGGCGGCTACTCTCATTTTTGTCTAGGAATTTCAAATAACTGCTTCTCTCTCTCCACTATGCAACGTTTGTCATCCATGTTTATCAGCGGACTGTTGAATCCCGTGCACAGTACAGCAGGCGTCATGATAACGGTACTGGTAATGTGGACTCACTTTGGACGGAGGGGTGACTTCGGACATTTGTGGATAAAAGTAATTGCTTGATATTATGAAGAATCTAATGTGTATGCAGCATTTTTCCATTATATTGAGCCATTTTCCCCATAACTGTGGGTTACCTTTTCTGTTTCCACTACGACCTTCGGGTAACCAGGGCTCAAGCATGAATACATGTATCTAATCTATTTCTATTAATTTCACTCCAACACCAAACACCTCCAATGAAATTAATGAAAGCATGTGATCGCCTTATAAAATTTATTATTAATTTTCCATGTAGATTTTGAGCAGATTCTCTTCTTACATGCGTTCCTCACCTGGCTAACTTCTGAGGTAGACTTTTTCCCTGGAAAATGACTCTGCGAGGATTACATTTATAGCGTCAAACGAGAGCCTATTCAATACCAGTCCACAAATAACTATCTATCTATCTATCTCTATCTATCTATATACTCAGGCGCATACCCTATATATACTGTATATATATATATTTTTTTTTTTAGCTGGGGGTGGCCAACTCGAGACAGTCCACAAATATACAAGGATAATTTGATGCTTTACAGTTTGTATTGTGTCTTTTGAAGTGATGAAATAGACACTATACTATTTTGTCAGTGTATTCCTTTTCATATTCGTTCCTGTCTTGAGCAATATTGTCCTGGTTATATACTCTTATTGGGGGTGGCTGACTCGAGACAGAGCCTAATCTGCATAAAATCGACTATTAATTGCCAGAAAACAGAAAAAATTGCATCATCGGATCTTGTAAGGGTCAATAAACGATACATATGTATGTGTGGCTCGTTACATGTAAATCTAATTTATTAATTCCACTCCACACACCAAGCATATCCCAAAGAAATTAATTAAAGATGTGATCCTACTGGAATTCGAATCTGGGTTACCACATACAGATTTTAAACACTAACCATTACACCATCAAGACAGTTAGAAATGTGGGATGTGTAGGATTTGAACCGGAGTTACTACATACAGATTTTAAACACTAACCATTACACCATCAAGGTAGTTATCCAGAAATGCGGGATGTTTAGCTCCCTGTCCGAAGTTGGTCCGCTCTACGGTACTCTTGATAGCAAAGGTGAAGCACACCGCACTAATGTTTAATTTTCTACCAGTTGCAGTTACAGTATGTCCTCTTATCCCCTTCGCTACCGTGGCACTTGTGTATTATTCTGGGATAACGTTAGATGATTTTTATTAACTCTGGAAGGAGCTTTGGGAATCAAAGGGGTAAAAGCTCTCATTTAACCCTTCAACTCCCACAGACCCTTCCTTAGCTGAATAAATTGATCGAATAATAGCCAGAATGAAATATTAGTATGTGATGGTATTTTGAAAGGGTTATTGA
The DNA here is from genome assembly GCA_032716605.1 of Paralithodes platypus. Lineage (NCBI taxonomy): Eukaryota > Metazoa > Arthropoda > Malacostraca > Decapoda > Lithodidae > Paralithodes > Paralithodes platypus. The sequence goes on along the minus strand of CM064561.1, from coordinate 19,687,418 downwards.
TCTATAGTAGGAGGAATTTTACTCTTTGGTTGGGGTCTTCTTTTTTTATGTTTTAGACATGTCTCTTGTTGAAAGAAATTCATTCCTGATGATATTTTTTTATTCCTCGAAAATGTCAAAAGTGAATTATATGCCCAGACAAAAGGGACTGAATGAATGGCTAATAGCTGAGCTTGTAATGTGAAATAAAGTTTTGAAATCCTCTTAACAAAATGATTTTGTTGTTTCAATCATAGCTTTAGTATACCTGAGTACTGTACTGTATTTACAAAATGGTCATTTACGAGTTATACATTGTAGCACCACATCATGGTGGTTGACTATATAGCCTGGGGTGCCAGTAAGGATCGTTCCTTTGAACATCATAAAAGCTTTCCCTACGACCTTTCCTGATCCAGATTGACCCTTATCGTTTATCTGTATAAGGGTCAATCTGAGTCGGGAAAGGTCATAGGGAAAGCTTTTACGATGTTTAAAAGAATGGCCCTAAGGAAATACAGCCCTTAGTTGGCAGTAGTGTTTTATTCCCAGCAGTCTCAACTGGTCCCCGGAGATGGTAGTGTGGTGTTGGAGCCAGGGACTCTCACATAACTGCTGTGTTGCAGTTGGGGGTAACCCTTTCTGTTTGCACAGCCCACACGTCCTATGTGGATTGTGTTCTTTTGTTTCACAAATTTTATTTTAGTAAGCGTTGTTTTCACATAGCGATTTTGCGCAGTTATTTTGCCTTTATATTGTCTTTGTCCCAGTTTTGGTTTGTTTAGTTTGCAAGTTTTACATTTTAATCTAAAAAATTGACTTCCCAAATTGACAAATTCCTTGAACATGACAATAGTGCGTTATATGTGCAATTAATTTGCTTGGGAAACAGATTAACTTGCTCATGTAGTGATGTACACCCAATGTGGTGGTTTTGTGTTCTTATATTTCAAACCTTCATTTGATTAAAGCATTATTTCCACATAGCAATTTTGATCAGTTCTTTTGCCTTTATATTGTGTCGTCCCAGTTTTGGTTTGTTTATTTTGCAAGTTTTACATTATAATTACAGAGCAGTGACCAGGTGTGTGTGCTTGCAAGAGGTGTTTTGGAAGCTGTCCTACAAGCATAAGCAGATCTACTTCTAAGTGTATTTGTGAGGGCTACATACGAGGTAGGCATGTGAGGTTTATTTCAATTTTCAGGTCATAACTCGTACATACATACAACTCATGCTGTCTTTCAAATACTGTACTTTATTTGCTTCCTTAACTGTAAATTTCATAGAGATATGTATGTATGTATGTATGTAGAGTTATGGCGAGAGAAAAATTACGATACTGGGTGGGAAATTATGCTCCTTCAAGGGCCAACCAGTGATGCAAAATTTGAGACGATGACAACAACACTGTGAAGGCCACAGACTACATACGTGAGTCGGCTAGACTTTTATGGAGAGATTGAAACAGAAATCTTTCAATGAACATAGTTTTAATTTAATATGCTCAAGTTATGTAGAACAAGTTATATTGAACGAAAATTTGCCAAAATATATAGCAGTGGCTCGTGCAGGCATATACATACTGTATAAGTCCCTGCAGGAATTGAGTCAAAAGTAAATATATACAGTATATAACTATATACAGTATATATATATATATATATATATATATATATATATATAACATAATAAACTATATACGATATGTCCACCTTTATGTGTGTGTGTGTGTACCTGGAATGACTACAATAGGAGCATTTTCATCACCTTAGAATGAGACCCAGGGATTTCTCTAATGGAGTAATGGTCATGGGCGGGCAACGAGAGGCTGTTTGCGTGTGAGGTAGTGTGTGTGTGTGTGTGTTGGGGTAGGTAGAGTGTGTGTGTGTGTGTGTGTGTTGGGGCTGGGGAGGTAGAGTATGAGTAGAGGTAGAGTATGTGTGTGTGTGTGTGTGTGTGTGTGGTGATGGTGGAGAGTTGGGGGGGGGGGGGGGGAGAGTGTGGTGATGATGAGGTAGAGAGTGTGGTGATGGTGAGATAGTGTGTGGTGATGATGGGGTAGAGAGTGTGGTGATGGTGAGATAGTGTGGTGATGATGAGGTAGAGAGTGTGGTGATGGTGAGGTAGAGAGTGTGGTGATGGTGAGGTGGGGTAGAGTGTGATGAATGAAAGCATATGGTCCTCCCGGGATTCAAACTCGTGACACCACACCCAGAACATAAACATCAAACCATTACACCACCAAGACAGACAGACAATATAGAGATCACCCCGTCCGAAGCATCCACTCGTTACCGATAATTTACAATGCAAATGGAAGTGATACCAGCTAATGCACTATCACTCCACATTTTCCCTTGCTACCTCGCTCATATGGCGGAAGATTTATTGGAATTGGTTCGGTAGCTCGGGCAAAAAAAGATAAATTAGATCGGGTAGTGCTGGCGGACTCTAATTTCAATCTCCAAATATATATAGTCATGTATAAATTCCCCCCTGGGGGTTAGGGAATAGAATATGCCCCACGTGCCTTCTGCGTGTCGTAAGAGGCGACTAAAGAGGTTGGGTCGGTGGGCTTGCGACCCCCACCCGGAAAAAATATCTAAGCAAAGAAAAACGAACGAACAGCCTCGGATGCGGACGGAACCAACGTTGACGAACCACGACCGACTAAGGACATGCCTTCGGACATTCTGAGAATGGCTACGTGGAATGTCAGTGGCATGAATGATGGCACAAAAGAGAGAGAGGTTCTGGAAGTGTTAGTGAATGCCAGGCTGGATGTATGTGGAATGACAGAGACCAAATGGAAAGGTTCAGATGTGAGAGAATGGGAATGTGGAATGGGTGTGTGTGCTGGAGTGAGTGAAGGAACAGCGAGAGAAGGTGCATGTTTGTTTGTAAGTAGCAAATGGAAGGAATGTGTAAGAGAGTATGGGTCTGTGGGTTCAAGGATTGTGTGGGTGAGAATGAAAGTAGGAATACAAACGTGGGTGATTGTATGCGTGTATGCCCGACAGAGGATATACTTGAAAGAAAGAAAGAGGAGTTCTGGATGAATGTGGAGGCGTGCCTGGAGAAGTTTGACAAGAACGAAAGAATATTTCTGATTGGGGATATGAATGGTAAGGTGGGTGATAGGAAAGTTGAGGGAGTGGTGGAGGGTGGGGGGTACCATCAGAGGTGAATGGGAATGGTAGTGCACTTGTGGACGTATGTGTGGGGAGGAGGCTGTGGATAGCCAACACCTTCTTCCGACACAGAATGATCCACAGGTACACGTGGAAACGGATGTTGACGATGAAGGATAAGACAGTGGTGGAACGAAAGTCATTGATTGATTATGTATGTGTGGATGAACGAATGAAGAAATCTGTGATGGATGCTAGGGTGTATAGGGGTATTGGAGGGGGTCTGTCTGATCATTATGTAGTGGTAGCTAAGGTTAGGATACAAAAGAAGTGGGTGAGGAGAGCGGGAGGGAGGCGAGAGGAGGGTGGAATGGTGAGGAGGGTGGAGAGGTTGCAGGAGGAGGAAGTCAGGGAGGAGTACAGGAGAGCAGTGGAAAGACGACTAGGTGGGTTCGACCTGGAAGTTATGGAGGAAGTGGAGGAGATGAGCAAGGTGTTTAAGGATGAGATCTGTGCAGCATGTGAGGAGGTGTGTGGAGTGAGGAGAAGAGGGAGGGGAGTGAAAGGTACAGCATGGTGGACAGAAGAGGTAAGAATAGCTGTGGAAGAAAAGAAGAAAGCATATAGAGAGTGGTTGGGTAGTAGAGGGAATGAAGATTCCGAGAGACAGAAACGAGCGAGGTACGTGGAGAGCAAGAGGGTGGTGAAGAGAGTAGTGAAGGAAAGTAAGAGAAGAGTAGATGAGGAATTTGGAAGGAATCTGAGTGTAAAATGGAGGGAGAGTAAGAAACTGTTCTGGAAAGAAGTCAAGAAAGTTAGGGAAGGTAGCAAGGGAAACAGTAAGGGTGTGAAAGATAAGAATGGGAGAATGCTAGCCGAGAAGCAAGAGAGAGTCGAAAGATGGAGGGAGTACTTCAGTGAGTTGCTAAATGAAAGGAATGAAGAGCCAGCAAACATAGCTGGATATGGTATGGGAGGGAGAAGAAGAGAAGTAGTGGAGGAGGAGGTGGGGATCAGGAGGTCAGAAGTGTGGGAAGCCATGAAAAGAGTGAAGTTGGGGAAAGCACCAGGAACAGATGGAGTGTGTGGGGAAATGTTGAGGTATGGTGGTGAGATAGTGATAGAATGGGTATGGAAAATGTGCAAACTAGCATGGGAGAAGGGGAGTGCACCCGATGACTGGAAGACTGGCATAATAGTCCCCCTATATAAGGGCAAAGGGGAAAGAGGAGTGTGTGGTAACCACCGAGGAATATGTCTTCTAAGCGTAGTAGGGAAGGTATACAGTAGGGTAGTGATTGAGAGAGTGAGAGTGAGAACGGAGAAATGGATAGGCGACGAGCAGGGAGGTTTTAGGAAGGGAAGAGGATGTGTAGATCAGATTTTTACCCTGAATTGTGTTGTGGAGAAGTATCTGGAGAAGAAACAAAAGGTGTATGTTGCCTTTATGGACTTGGAGAAGGCCTATGACAGAGTGGATAGAGAAGGTTTGTGGAAAGTACTTAGAATATACGGAGTAGAGGGCAAGTTGCTGAAAGCAGTGAAGAGCATGTATGAGGGTGCAAAGGCGGCAGTACGTGTGGAGAGTGAGCAGAGCGAGTTCTTTGACCTGAATGTTGGTTTGAAACAGGGGTGTGTGATGTCCCCGTGGTTGTTTACTGTATATATGGATGGAGTCATGAAAGAAATACTATCAAGAGCAGTGGATGTTGGTGTATCGCTGAAAAGGGAGGGAATTGAGTGGAAGCTACCTATACTGCTGTTTGCGGATGATACAGTTCTGATGAGTGATAATGAATGGGAGTTGCAGGGTCTGGTAAATGAGTTTGGAACAGTGTGCGAAAAACGGAATTTGAAGGTAAATACGGGGAAGAGCAAGGTTATGGTCTTCGAAAGGGGTGAAGTCACAGAGTGTGAGGTGAAGCTGAACGGTCAGGCTATGGAGATCGTCAACTCTTTTAAGTATCTGGGCAGTGTGTTGAGTAAAGATGGGACTATGGATGAAGAGGTGCGGGAGAGGGTACAACAGGGGAAGAGGGTTGTAGGAACGCTAAAAGCAGTAACAAGAAATAGGGTGGTCAGTATGGAAGTGAAGAAGTCCTTGCATGACAGTGTGGTAATCCCGACACTGACTTACGGAAGCGAAGCATGGACGTTGGTTGAGAGACTCAGACCAAGAGTGAGAGCAGTAGAAATGAATTACTTAAGGAGTGCGTGCTGAGTTACATGGAGGGATAGACAGACTAATGAGGAAGTAAGAAGGAGGTGTGGTGTGGAGGTAGATGTGCTGGAAAGTGTGAAAAGGAACAACTTGAGATGGTTCGGCCATATGGAACGTATGGAAAGCGAGAGAATGACTAAGAGGGTGTACGAGAGCGAGGTGGAGGGACAGAGAGGGAGAGGTAGACCGAATATGAGGTGGAAGGATGGAGTGAGGAACTACATGAACGAAGGCGGTGCTGGTTGGGGGGAGGGGCGTCGACTGACTGGGGACAGAGGTGCATGGGGGCGGTTCGTTCGTGGCCACCCCTTCGGGGATCGCGGCGTCAGGCAATAGATAGATAGATAGATGTATAAATTAGATGAGCTGAGTGGTGGAATAGGGATCTGCCGTGTCCGTGGCCCAATTGTTCTTTTATATTTTTTGTTTTGTGTTTGTATTGTGCAGGGAAATATAAACACAGATAGATCGACATTGCAGAGGTGATCAGATAATTAAATGAATAGGCTACATTACTGTAGATAATTTTATTTATTTATTTCACTCCAACACCAAACACCACCCAATGCAATTAATTAAAGCATGTGATCCTACCAGCATTCGAACCTGGGTTACCACATACATATCTTAAACACTCTAACCATTACACCATCAAGACTAGATAATGCTACAAATTCTACAATCCATTATTCACATGGTGACTCAGAACCCATTCACACACACACTCAAACAGTTCAACCACTACCAATTACACTGATAGTGTGTAAAATATGACTAACATGTAGAGTAATGTTGAAAATTTACCGTAGGAACATTTTGTCACCATTGTACAAGCCCCAACGCTCTGGGGAACGTAGTTGCTGAATGCCATGATGTATTGTGTTATACAATATGTGAGTACATAAACAATTAGGCTAAGCAAAATTATACAAGAAAGGAAAACAATAAATGGGCCACTTGTATAAATTATGAATAGTAAAGTCTGTCCTGAAAACTAAGAAGAAGAAGTCACCCCGGTGACCCCGTTTTCTTTCTTGGCGTCTGTCTACGTTTATGAGTGGCTGCGTTCGACTTGCGGAACAAAAAAACTCCCACAAATCGTACAACTAGTGGTATTACAAAGAATCTCACCTACCAAGCAGACTGTCAATATCCCAGGAACAGTGTGTGACCGTCAAATAACTCCACATCCTTCTTCAAAGCGGGAAAAGGTAGGTGAAAATATCCCATGCTTGGCGTGGCGTCATCATCGGTGCAGACGACACCTGTCATCATTATGTTTGCGTGTTTCTTCTTTATTTACGGTTCTATATTATTCTTAACTCTTCTATGATATGCTATGATCTTCCATACGATGGTCTACTAGGCCTATTGTTTTCCTAAGGAATTTATTTCAATTTATGCTATGATTCGGGCTAGCCCATGCTGTTTGTTGACATTTACACACGGCACGGCGCGGCATTTAAACACGTGGAAGTGGTAGGTATGTTTCCCCCGGTAACATTCAAGGAGACTACATCAGGCAGGGTGTCAAACCGAAGCAATTTTGTGTGGAGACTAATGAATATGAGAAGGAATACAAGAAAATTAACTTGGAATAGCATTGTTTTAGCCACTTTATCACTTCCAAAGACATAAGTTAAACTAGGCCTATAAACCATAATTTTATCTTTACATAGGCCTAGGCCTATACAATAATAAAGACACAAAATTTTGGACTCGGCTCTCGTTTGACACCCTGCATCAGGACTCTTCTTCTTACCTCTGACCAGGTATAGGCTATCCTAGTGTTTACTAGCCTATACCCCTTTGAAAGGACATTAGCCTAACCTAACAACTTTACCTAACCTATCCTAGTATTATGGGTGGGGGCTGCTGCCCCCACACCCCTGCTATTTGACATCTTTGACAGATTTTTGGTGTATTTTTCTTTGAAATCGGGCTTTTTCAAGTTATCGATAATGAAAATCCTCCATGCGGACTGTAGCCTAGCCTAGGCCTAGCCTAATGAGAAAAATATGGCAATTCTATTGGTCGCTATTTTCCCTAATAAATTGTTTCTAATAAGGTGGATGTAGTGTCCTTGACTATTATCATGTTTCCTTCCCCCCACTGAACGAATGCTACGGGAATGAGGGACAAATTGGACAATATGTATTTTAGGTCACGTAGGCCTATGGGATAGAATTCTGGTTTTTTTTGGGGGGGGGGGGGGCAGAGCACCCCCTCAACCCTGTCCTGTATCCCACGGCCTATAATGCAAGTCGGTTCAATGTTATTTTAATACCACAAATTTTGTTGATATATTTGAAGATAAATATTGAATCTATATGCTATAAATATCATAAGAAAATTTGTTTTAACCCTCGGCAAAACCTAATAAAAAAGTATGGTACTAACATTTATTTTTCGTAACAAGGTTGTCAATACGGTACTTCCAGTTATCGATAGCTCTAAAGATCATATGAAAATGTGTTAAACCCTCGGAAAAACTTAATATAAAAGTATGGTATCAAATTTTAATTTTCGTAACAAGGTTGTCAATACGGTACTTTCCCGTTATCAATGTATAATCAAAGCTGAAAATTGCAGAGTAAACACCGTAGACTTCATCGACTTTCTTTCACCTTCGTATAATCGACAGCCAATGTTTTTTTTAGTTTTTTTTTACTAAGGGGTTAGTACTCAACCAGCGGGGGTGTGGGGGCAGCAGCCCCCACCCATAATACTAGGTTAGGTTAGGTTAGGCTAATGTCTTTCCAAATCACTATCGGGGGCGTGTCTCAACATCGATCAATAGGCCTAATGGGGAAAATAGGTTTTCCCGAGATTTCTAATTAATTGCAAACACTATATATTGATGCAAATGAACAATTTCTTTTATAAAAAACACTCGAAAAATTTGTGGTATTAAAATAACATTTTTCCTGCAAGTCTATCATAAAATTTACCCAACAACTGGTTATATAAGCTTAGCCATTTGAAGTCGACCGCCAAGGCGGGACCGGGAACTCACTCCCGAGCGTAAAGTAAACAAAGCGACACAACTGTACTTCCACGAACGCAACCGAGTTGTCTTTATATTTCGTCTTGTAGGATATTTTCATTATTAAAGTGTCCCCATTGCTTTTTTAGTGTTTCGTACACCAGAAAAAGGTGTAGCTTGGTGTTGGATGCGTGGAAACCGAAAACAAATATGTATTAAATTGTTGGCGGTACCTGTCAAATAGGTGTCCAGTAACTAAAATCGTACCAAACTTTATTATTTGGGTAACATTCAAGACAGCTAGAGCTGCCTCATTTACCAAGTTTTCTTTATATTTTTGTCAAGGAATAGGCCTAGGCTAGGCCTATAGTGTTTTATTGTTGTTTTACATAGTTTGAGTGGAGGATTTGCATTAACTTACATAGCCTAGGCTATTCATTAATCTGAAGATACAGCGTCAAATGGCGCCATTTATTGGGTGAATCGCGCTTTTACAGTAGGTAAGGGAAATTGTGGGGTACATTGGATACACCGTACACGATGGGTTGAGGAGGGCATGCAAAAACTCCATTTATTGGTCACCAATTTTCCCATGGATTTTTTTATTTTTCCCTGTTAGTTTTCATCAATATATAGTGTTTAGAAATAATTAGAACCCTCGGCGAAACCGTTTTCCCCATTATACAACGATCTTAAGACACGCCGCCCGATAGTGGGGAGGGCTATGAAGTACAGGGAAAATGAGGGGTTAAATGTGTAAAACGGCGATACAAACGTATTCAAGCAAAACTTGGCTCGGGTTTGAAGGTATTTCAAAGGCCTAAAACCCAATATTTCGAAAACCCGAGCCAAGTTTTGGCCAAAGCTGGCTCGGATTTTGCGAGTTTGTAGACAACAAAATGACAGTAACCTCATTTAGAAATTTGGCTCAGGTTTCCCAAAATTGCAAACCCATAAAACCCGAATTTTGGAAAACCCGAGCCAGCTTTTGGCCAAAGCTGGCTCGGATTATGCGAGTTTGTAAACAAACAAATGACAGTAACCTCATTTAGAAATTTGGCTCAGGTTTCCCGAAATTGCACAGCCATAAAACCCGAATTTTGGAAAACCTGAGCCAAGTTTTGGGAAAAGTTGGCTCTGATTTTGCGAGTTTTAAGAGTAAACAAATTACACTAACCTAATTTCGATTTTTGGCTCATGTTAAGCTATCATAGTGTTTACAAGCCTATACCCCTTTGAAAGGACATTAGCCTAACCTAACAACCTTAGTAGTATGGGTGGGGGCTGCCGCCCCCACACCCCCGCTATTTGCATCTTTGACAGATTGTGTATTTGTCTGTGAAAAGGGGGTAATTGTTTAGTGTATGGCCTGCTAAAGAAAATGGATTTTTGAGCACAGACTAAACCAAATGTTCACTACTGTATTTACATAGCTGGTCATTAACCTAACCTAACCTAAGGTAACCTGGGCATCCTGGGGGCTGCTGCCCCCAGACCCCCGTTGGTCTTGGGATGAAAAGCGATAAAAAACACATATCTCTTACCTCATAATTCAAAGTTTTGTATTTGGTTTAATATACACTTCCCAGGTCATTTGAACAGTTCTATTGCTTCTATATATCATATAATACACCATAGAATACATTTTTAATAACTAGAAAAAAAAGAGGACTTCGATTAAACAATTACGGAAATACCTTAAACACGAGCCAAGTTTTGCTTAAATAATTTTGTTTTCGCCGTTTTTAAACCCGCGAAAATATGAAAGCGTAATTGCATACCTTATTGAGATGTGGAGGGAGTAGGTGGGGAAGAGATGCGTCCACGTTTTCGACGAGGAGTTACGACGAGTAGTGGTTTTATTTAAAAACCAATAATGACCGCATCGCCACTGGTCTGCCGGTTCATAATAGTAACATTCGTTTGAGCAGAGTTTGCAGGAAACAGAGGTAGGCAAACAACCATGGTCAGTAAAAACCTTAAGGGCTGCACTATTGTTCCTTGTAGTGTCAATAATCACTGAATGTGGGAGGGGTGAACAACCATTACAAGCGGCGTCCATGACTAAAGTGAGGAGAGACTTAAATGAAGGTGTGTATCTGTGATTGGTTCAGTGCAATGACTTAATCATTTTTTTTTTTTTTTTTTTTTTACCCAAGATGGGTCTAAGAGGGGAAAGAAGAGGGTTGGAGAGGGAAGAGGGTAAAAGAGGAGGAAATTATGAAGTACAGTAGTAGATTAAAGTTGGCGGGCAGACCACCTTGCTATTTAGGGATATTTTTACAGTAAACCCTCGCTATCTCGGACTAATTGGGGGGAGACCCAGTCCGAGATGACCGAAAATCCGAGATGTCCGAAGTCCGACTTATGTCCGACTTAAGAGAGGAAAATGTCCGAATTGGAAGAGGGAGTCCGAGCCATCAGAGAAAACGGAGACTTCCCTATCACTAACAACTTTGATTAAATTATTCTTGTCAGTGTTTCCTCTCATACATATTACATCTGAGGTGAAGCTGCATTGATTTCGGGGGCTGATGAGTGATTGGTGCTTCTGAATGCTTGTGTGCTTGATTTTGGGGGGCAAACTGAGACGTGTTCTCCTGTCACCTCGTTTTCCTTTCCCGTGTCTCTTGCTAATCCTCCCTACCTCTTGTGGGAGTAAAAAAAAAGGGGGGGGGGGTCTATTTGGTTGTATGTGTTTATATGTTACCTTATAAATGTATATGTGTGAGTTACTGAGTATTTTTAAATATAATAGTCACATATATTTATAATAGAGATCTATGGTGAACAGTTTTCTGTGAATCGGCAAACTACCCGAACAATTATTATTATTTGTGATTTTATTGCATTAACCCGGGAACGGCGAGGGGGGGGGGGTAATGAACTAGCTCCCCATGGGCGAGCATATGGGCTCTATTCAGGCCTATAATCGTCATTTTACGATAAATATCGTTATTACCTATTCATATGAGCCTATTTTACCTTCACTATGAAGATAGTAACCTGTAACAACAATAAAACAAGTGAAAATAAAAAAAATCTGGTCAAAATCGTGAATATAGATGGACCAGCCCATTCATGAATTATGGAGAAAATTGAGGCAACCCCTCCCTCCACGAGGCCTCAAGCCACACTCATACACACACTCGCTTGTGTAACACACCTGCTAGGCACGTAAGCACATCCCCCACACAGTTTGCTAATGTTAGCACAAAAATATACCAACAAATTAGGGAATAACAGGGAAAATAGGTGATAATTGAAGGGGGAGGGGAAAGGGAGGAAGGAGGGGATGTGGAGTGATATGAGGTATAGGGAAAAAAAAATAAAAAAATTGTTTAGTGCTGTTTAAATGGTATTTTTAGGCCTCCCTCTTAACCTCTGAAGTGCGCATGGGGGTAATTGGAAACGTCACCCTGTGCTGACGTATTTGAGGTGTTTCCGTCACTAAAATATTCATTGTGCCATTAATAGCATTAATACTTATCCATATGCGCCTATTATGGGTTGATTATATAGGTATTAACCTGAAACAACAATAAAACGAGTGAAAACAGCGTTTGGATGGTCAAAATCGGAGATATAGCCCGCGAGTTGTATAATGTATGGGTGAGGCAAACTGCTTTCCCGCCAATTTCCCCCAAGGCCACTGAGACACAGTCGATCGATACTCTCTCTCTCTCTCTCTCTCTTGCACTCGCTTGCCATCAGTGATGACAACACCCTGCTTGCAACTCGCTAATGTTAGCACGAAAATATACCTCAGAATAAGGGAATAACAGGGAAAATAGGTGATAACTGAAGGAGAGGAGGAAAGTGGGGAAGGAGGGGAGGTAGAGGACTGAGATTTTGCATGGCCCAGGGGCCAAAAAAAAAAAAAAAAAAAAAAAAAAATCGATGTCAAAAGTTGATTTTTTTTTCACTCACTCATAAGAGTCTCCCCGCAGTCCGCCGGGGAACTCTTAAGAGTCTCCCAGCAGTTCCCGGGTTAAGAGCTTTGCCGCCGTTTACGGGTTAATTAGTATGTTTCTACGGTTCAACATAATTATAAAGTATTTATTTGCCCCCTTTCATACAAAATACCAGTAATAAGATATATTGGCCTATGAAAGTTGACATCTTGCTTACGAGTCGTTTTACAAGACACCATCTGTACTATATGGAGCCAGCATAATCAACATAAACGAAACTGAAATTAAAACATTACAAAACATAGAAAATAGAGTATATAGACACATACTGGGAGCAGCAAAATGGGCACCAATATGTACATTGAGAGGTGAAATAGGGGCCTCACTAATGAAAACGAGAATCATAAATGGAAGGTTACAATATTTAAAAAGTATCGATGAAGGAGAAAACCAGCTGCTGAAAGAAATAGTAAGGGAAATGTGTGAGGATGATAGAAATAAATGGATGAAAGTGACAAAAGCTTACATGAATACTGTGGGAATGAGAAGAGAAAATATAAGAATGAAGACAACAGAAATAAAAGAAGAAACAAGAAAGTGGGATTCTGCTAATTGGAAAGAAGAAGTAAATAGTAAATCAAGCCTAGTAATATACAAAAGATGGAAAGAAAGTATTAAAGAAGAAAAAATGTATGATAACCGCCCATCTTCAATCATACTGTATAAGGCCAGGAGTGGAACTCTGCAACTAAACAATAGGAAAAGACACAAATGGAGAAGTAGAATGCACTCTATGTGGCAATGATTATGAAGATGTGAAACATGTGCCCATCAATAAATAATGAAAGAATGAAAGCTAAAGAACTACAACAGCAAGAAGATGAACTGGGAATAATAGGTGATTATTTATTCAGAGAAGAAAGTCTAGAAGAAAAAAGGAGATTTTATATAAGATGTGGAAGAAGAGAGAAATAATAATTAAAAGTTTGACATCTAATTAAGAAAGATAAAAACCATTGAATGTAAACTAGGAAATATCAAGTAAACTTAAATCTTCAGGGAGCTGCCGTTGTTAAGGCGTTCTGCCCCTTGGAGACGACATCCGACATCCGAAGACAAAGCGACCTCCAACGTTTGTTTTTGTCACCGGCGAAGAGAAATCCTCGGAGGAAATTGGTATAAGTCACCATATTATACGAATAGGAAGAGGTAAATATGGTGTTCCTAGGGTTCTACGTATATTCCTCCTTCCTTACAGAACGTAGGAGGCACCCAATTTCGACACATTGCCCAGCATCCCGCATGTCCCAGAATCCCGCATGTCCCATGTGCCTCCCCAACTCGATTTGGGAAGCCTAGCCTATGAAAATAATGTCGGTACTTAAGCCTATTACAGAAACTACCACTATTTGTTTTTCAATATTTGATGGCTAATATAGAATAAAGATGTTGCAAAGATTAAAATTTGTTTCAACCACCGGAAATGCATTTTATGTGCACTAGGCCTAGGCCTATTTAAAGCACTGTAAACAAAAACCCTAGGCCTATAATTCTCCCTATTGATGGTGGTAAAACTCGTTTTTAGCCCCTTACTGGCAAAATATCCTAGATACTGACTTCAATAAGTGAAGGGGGTGGGCAAGACCCCCTTCATCCCATCCTGTAGGCCCAGGCCTATCCCAAGGTAAAAATGTGTGTTTTTTTTTTTTTTTTTTTTTTTTTTTTTTAGTCTGTAAATTACGTTTTAGCCTAGCCTATTCTGAAAATGACGTTTTAAGATCGTTGCATAGCCTAATGGGGGAGAAAAAAAAACTCCGGGGATTGAAACTAATTTAAACTAGGTTACAGTAGGCTACTCTATAATGATAAAAACTAGGCTACCTAGCCTAAAACCAAAAAGAATAACCACAGGAAAAATGGGCAAGAATGTTAAGTGCGGGCGTACCGCCAGCCTTGTTTACACTACGCGTAGTGGCGTCGGACCTTTCCCATCATGTTCCCGTCTATTTTGACTGCCTTTGGATATAAAAATACATTAGCCTACCCAAACAACCTAACCTAACCTAACCTAGTATAGTATTCATGTAGTAATGACAGGGGGCAAATGGCAGGAAATATAGCGTCGAAATAGACGGGAACATAACTGCGAGCGCACAACATGACGACCGTACGCCCAATCCATCCATCCCAAAAAAAATTGGTAGTTTCGGTAATATTTTTCGGTTTAGCCTAGGCCTAGGCCTATGTTATTGTATTTGGTTACTGTAGATTAAGCTGATATAAATATAAGTTAAATTGCACCAATTCTTATTAGGCTAGCCTATAAAAAAACAAATAAATACGAAGGAGAACTAGGGAATTAAGAAAAAAAAAAAAGGAAATTTTTTATTTTAATACCACAAATTTTCTGAGTGTTTTTTATAAACAAAATTGGTCATTTGCATCAATATAGGCTATAGTGTTTGTAATTAATTAGAAATCTCGGGAAAACCTGTTTTCCCCATTAGGCCTATCGATCGATGTTGAGACACGCTCGCTCCCCGATAGTGATTTGAAAAGACATTAGCCTAACCTAACAACCTTACCTAACCTAACCTAGTATTATGGGTGGGGGCTGCCGCCCCCACACCCCCGCTGGTTGACTACTAATCCCTTAATACAAAAAAACAAAAATTGGCTATCGATTATACGAAGGTGAAAGAAAAGTCGATGAAGTCTAGGTGCTTACTCTGCAATCTTCAGCTTGATTTTACATTGATAACGGGAAAGTACCTTATTGACAACCTTGTTACGAAAATTTAATTTTAGTACCATACTTTTATATTAGGTTTTTCCGAGGGTTTAACACATTTTCATATGATCTTAAGAGCTATCGATGGTAGCATTCAAGGAGACTACTGCAAGACTCTTCTTCTTACCTCTGACCGGGTATAGGCTATCCTAGTGTTTACTAGCCTATACCCCTTTGAAAGGACATTAGCCTAACTTAACAACCTTACCTAACCTATCCTAGTATTATAGGTGGGGGCTGCCGCCCCCACACCCCCGTTTTAACTTAGATTTTTGGTGTATTTGTCTGTGAAGTAGGTATTTTTCAATTTGTTGATAACCAAAATCCTTCATACCGACTATATGGAGAAAAATATGGCGAATCTATTGGTGCCTATTTTCCCTAATAAATTGTTTCTCATAACGTCGCACTAGTGTCCTTGAATATTATCCTATCGATGACTGAAAGTACTGTATTGACAACCTTGTTACGAAAAGGACATTTTAGTACCATACTTTTTTATTAGGTTTTGCCGAGGGTTAAAACAAATTTGTTTATGATCTTTAGAGCATATAGATTCATTATTTATCTTGAAATATATCAACAAAATTTGTGGTATTAAAATAACATTAAACCAATAAAAGGCTAGGCCTAGGCCAGTGGTTCTTAACCAGGGGGGCGTTTGACAATGCTAGGGGAGGGCGTGGGGTAATCAATATTCAAAACAGGGCTAGGCCATTCAAATGCATACAGGGTACTCGCTAAGATATATATAAATAAGAAACTTTGACAGGAAAAATTCACAACCGTTATTCCGAGCAACCACATGTAGTGTTGACATAAAACCATTAATCAGTTTTAATCCTTGCATGCAGATTGGTTATTTGTTCGCCCTTATTACAGTACCGGTATCTTGCGTCTTAACCTTAAGCATCCATATGGAATGGGAAAAACAAATAGTTTTCTAAGCATCAGAAGCATGTGTGTGTGTGTGTGTGTGTGTGTGGTGGTGGTGGGGGGGGGGGGGGGGCATCATGAATGCAGCCCTGACCAAAGGGGGGCGCGGTGCTGAAAAGGTTAAGAACCACTGGCCTAGGCTAAAGCTAAAATTGATAAATCGATCGTAATTTGTTATTAGTTTGGCTTCCGCTTTACGCCTTTAAAAGCTGTCCCAGATTAAGAGATATGACTGTAGGAATCCATGAAAGAGTGAAATTGAGAAAATAAATGCTGAAATTATGATACAGTAAACCCCGATATTTCGGATTTTTTTTTATTTTTTTTTTTTTTACTCGGAAACCCGCACTTCTCGGAATGGCTTAGGCCTCGAAGATGTCCCTGTATATCTCTGCAATTTCCGAGTTGGACGGGATTTGTGTCCGGTTTACAATGTTCTCTCACTCGGTTTTAAGTGATTTTAGGATGAATTGAAGCCTGTGCCTTTTAATTATTGTGTTAATATTAATTATATACTGTACTATGTACTGTACTGTCCTTGAAAACATAATAAGGTTAGTATTTGTCATTAACCATCGGAATCCGGGAGGCCTCATATGAGTCAAAATGCGCGGCTAAAAATCGCTGCTAAAAATCGCTGCTAAAATCATCATAACTCTGCAACCACGCGTCGTAGCGATGTAATCTCAACGGCATTCTACAGACAACAAAACGTTCTACAATTTGCAAAAAAAATTGACTGCTCTAGGTGGTCTTAATCAGTAGCTACTGAATTATGAAGCTTGACTTGGGTGGGTGGGACTCGTTAGCCTTGGTCGGCAACTCATCTAGGGGAGACACCCTTATACAAATTCGGGTGGATGGGACTCGTCAGCCTTGGTTGGCAACCTGTCTAGGGGAGTAAACCTGATAAAAATCCGTACTGCTTACCTAAGGGTAAGGCAGGTTAGTGGATGGATTAGCCGAATACCACTGTAGAAAAATAGTGCTAACAAGATACACAGAGGGCCTCGGAGTCGGACCGATCCTAAATTGAGTGGTCAATCCTGTAAGTCCTTCACTAAACTGGTTCGGGTTGTCCCTCTCACAGGGAATAGGTCCGCTTGGGGGCATGCTGTGTATGGCCACCCTCGTAAGGGGAGTAAGGCGTCCGGCAATAGATAGATAGATAGACTATACGAAAATGGCCCCGGACACAGCGATCGGGATCATATGAGGCCCCCCCGGATCCGATGGGTTAATATGATGAATTTCACATGTTAAAAAAAAAAAAATCAAATTTTCTCTGGTGACGCAGACTTTCCTCTTCTAATTTGGAATTTTCCCTTTCTTAAGTCGGATATAGGCTAAGTCGGACTTCGGACTTTTTGGAAGTTGTCTTCCCCCAATTAGTCCGAGATAGCGAGGGTTTACTGTATAGGGTATGATATTCCAGTACAGGCTGTATTGTGAACATTCACTTGACGATCTTTCAGAAGAGCTTTTCCTCAAAACCTCCGTTTTCTAATGTTATGATGCGTGATCTCGGAGATGTTTTTCACTCTCCCGAGTCCTGCAGTGCTTGCTAGTAATTTGATGTCTCCTACATAATTTTTAAGAGCAGCAGGGTCTTTGAAAGGGGTGCAGCCACAGCGTGTGAGGTGAGGTTGAACGATCACGTTATGGAGAATGTCAGCTCATTTAAGTATTTGGGCAGTGTGTTGACACTGTTGAGTAAGTATGGGAGTACTGTATGGATGAGGAAGTGCGGTAGAGGGTGCAACAGGGGAAGAGGGTTGTAGGAACGCCGAAAGTAGTAACAAGAAGTAGGGTGGTCAGCATGGAAGTAAAGAAGTCCTTGCATGAACAGTGTGGTATTCCCGACATTGACTTACGGGAGCGAAGCATATACGTTGGTGAAGAGACTCAAACCATGAGGGGTGGAAATGAGTTACCGGTACTTGAGAAGTGCGTGCAGAGTTACATGGAGGGATAGCCAGACGAATGAGGAAGTATGAGAGAGGTGTGGTGTGGATGTAGATGTGCTGGAAAGTGTGAAAAGGAACACCTTGAGATGGTTCGGCCTTATGGAACGTATGGGTAGCGAGAGAATTATTAAGAGGGTGTACGAGAGTGAGGTGGAAGGATGGAGTGAAAGCGGTGCTGGTTGGGAGGAGGGGCGTCGATTGACTGGGGACAGAGGTGATTGGGGGTGTTTCGTTCGTGGCCACCCCTGCTGGGATCACGGCGTCAGGCAATAGATAGATAGATAGGGTTAGATCAGGTTAGATCAGGTTGTCAGGTTAGGCTAATGGAGGTTAATGACAATCAGACAATATTGTCGTCGGAGGATGCGGGTGAGTTACGTGTTTGGGTATTATTCTCCTTTTACACCGGGCCGAAATTATGATCTATTATTTAGGTTTATGTACAGTAGTAGTTATATCATGTACCGGTACTTCATTGGCATATACTGTACAGTATGTCCAAACCGTCGGTAATTCATTATAATATACTTTATATACAGTACCGGTACTCCCTAAATCACTAAAAAAAAAATGGGGAAGGTTGTGCGTACTAGTTCAATACTGTAGTATCCGGGCGTACGGTCATCATGATTACAGTACATAGGTCGTAGTTTCGCATTTTTTTTTTTTTTTTTTTTTTTTTTTTTTTCCTCTCTCTCTCTCTCTCTCTCTCCCTCCTGTTATTTGCCCCTTGCTGGCAATATAATTGATGATGACAATAAGTCCTGTGGGGGGTGAGGGCCTCCTCAACCTATTATTGTATCCCACAGCAGTCAAAATAGCCGGGAACGTAATCACGAACGTGCAAATATTTTGTGTTGCATTGGTGTTTTAAGATTGTTGGATAATACGGTTTTTTGCAATTTCCGACGGGGCTTGTGAAATAACACACCTAAAAAAAAAACAATAACAAGGACAGTAAATATAAAATACTTGTAAAAATCGTCCCCGGTGTAAAACTAGAAATGTACCCGTGTTTGTTTATGTCTCTTTCGCCATCGCAAGAATTTTACCAAACTCTATCCCAAGGCCAACAGTATGTATGTATAAACTCAGGCATATACCCCATAGCTGGGGATGGTTGACTCGAGACAGAGCCCGAACTTAAATCACATTTAACCCTTGAGACCCGGAAGGGCTCTTAACCCTCTCACGTCCTTGACGCAATTTTGAGCCTATTAGGGATACTTTAAAGCCTTTGTTACCATCAGGGGTATTTAGAAACCTTTAGTTTAGTTACTTTAACCTCTGCAGTTGTCTTTGAGTTAGCTGTGGGCAGAAAACTAAATTTTGGAGAGGTAATTATAAGAGTGAGAGAACTCTATTTATTATTGCTAATCTGGCAACCCCTGCGTCATATGGTAGTGAGAGGGTTAACCCGTTGAGCCCCGGCTAGTTATAATATTTTGTTCACCCCAGTCCCAAGCCATTTTCACTTATTTTGTTTGTTTGCTAAAATGGAAGACAAGGATGAGAAATGAAAAAAAAAAAAAAAAAAATCACCTCTGACATTTTTTTTTTGGGGGGGGGGGGAGCCTCAAAAAAATTTGTTGAGCCAAAATGGAAGAGAATGGTGAGAAATGAAGACAAACATAAAAAAAAACTCATTTGGGGGGGGGGGGGGTTTCAATAGTTCGTCTCCCCCGCATGACCACCCGCCCAGGAGCACTAGGGTAAAAACTGAGTATGGCATTGTACGGCATACATCCTAAGGAGTATCTCACATAAATCTCAAGCCTCTAGCTCCCATACGACCGGAGTAATGAAGGTTCAAAGTGGCGGTGAACTAGGGGTGTAAACTATCCCCACTAAGCCCACCACCACCAGCCGCGCGGCTGTCTCGGCCCGCTCACACCTACTGGCCCGGCTCCCACACACACTACGGTACCTCCCCCTCCTATTCTCCCGCCATTTCCTACCTTACGAGCCACGTAAGTGTTTTTTATATGTCGGACGCACGTGATGCGTCGCTGGGAGTTGGTGATCAAAGACTGCCGACGCAACACGTGCGACGCTGGGTCTCACCGGGTTAAACACCCATAAAAAACACCCGAGCTAGCCGGAAGGGCTCTTAAACACCCATGAGCTCAAAGCCTGTAAGCTTGGTGTGCGAGGCGTACGTCCGACGCATGTAAACAACAGCCGGCTGGACCGACGCCCCGCATCTCCGGCCACAAGAAGGAGTGCGTCGTTTGTTCGTGTGTGCCTGTATGTTATTGTTAAGTATTGAAAAGTAGTGTAAAGTGGCTGTTTTTGCCATAAGTTATCTCCAATGAAATCATCATCACAACTGAACCAGTTGACTTAGAGAGTTCTACATAACGCCATTCTACAGGTACGAAACACATCTACGCTTGGGGATGCGCGGGAATGCGGAAGCAAGCCAAATAACAAAGATGCGGTAGCCTAGGCGTAGACGTTTTTCGGCCAAAAACCCCGGGTCTCGGGGGGGGGGGATATATATATATATAATACATAGCCGGGGCTGGAGGGTTAAAGTTTCAATTCTTAGGGTCCGGGAGCACTTTCGCGTGCAGCGTTCCCTCGCTTCCTTCTAGTAGATAAATTTTACAATGGGAGGAGGATTCGTAACTCCCTGCCCTAACGATGAACTGCGTATTTACTCGGGCCTTTCCTCATTTTTGCTGTTAAAACTAGGCTATTCCAGCAAGGTGTCAAACGAAAGCTGAGTCCTTTCTTTTTAGTCTTTATTGTCTATGCAAAGATAATATTGTGGTTTATAGTTCAAATTTTTTCTTTTGATGTGATTAAATGGCCAAAATAGTGCTATTTTCTGGTAATTTTCTTGTATTCCATCTAATTTTTATTCAAGTCTTTAACCCTCCAGACCCGGTAGGGCTCTGAGGCACCCATAAGAAACACCCCCCGCGCAACCCGGAAGGGTAGTGAGGCTCCGGCAGCTTGAAAGCCTGTAAGCTTGGTGTGCGAGGCGTCCGTCCGACGCATGTAAACAACAGCCGGCTGGACCGACGCCACGCATCTCCGACCACAAGAAGGAGTGCGTCGCTTGTTCGTGTGTGCCTGTATGTTATTGTTAAGTAGCGAAAAGTAGTGTAAAGTGGCTGTTTTTTGCCACAAAGTTATCTGCAATGAAATCGTCCTCACAACTGAACCAGTTGACTTAGAGAGCTCTACTTAACGCCATTCTACAGGTACGAAACACATCTACGCTTGGGGATGTGCGGGAATGTGGAAGCAGTCAAAATAACAAAGATACGGTAGCCTAGGCGTAGACGTTTTTCGGCCAAAACTCCCGGGTTTGGGGAATATACTGTATATGGAATACATAGCCGGGGCTGGAGGGTTAAACAAAATTACTCTAGTTTGACACACTATAATTCCAGATTTGGCCTATGCGATATGGCATTAGAAACCCGTACAATATTTTGATTCAGAACGGAAAATGTGTGGGCCTTGATGATCTTGCGGACGAGTGTTTATCCTTGCAATCGGAACCCCCGTCCAATGTTTTTTATGTGAATGAGGGAGACAAAAGGCATAACTGCGTGCAGCGAGTGCCTCCCCCAGATTTCAAAGAGTGACAGGGCCAAAATCAAGGGACGTTTGAGCTAAAATGTCCGGACTCGCGGAGTTTGAAGCAATTTAAGACATAGGAAGAGGGAAAGACTGATTCTGGGAGAGAGTTCCAGAGCTCAGAAGTTGAATAGAAGAAAGTCTGAGAATAGCGTTTCACTCTTGGGTTGGAGAGTTGCACAGAGTAGGGGTGGGATTGTGTTGCAAGGCGGGTACTATGTACCCTACGTAGAGGAGGTGGTATACACTGGGAAAGCTCCGAGGAACACTGATTATTGTAGTAGCGATAGAATAGTGAGTATTACCTCGGTTGTCTGTAAAATGCTAGAAATACTCAAAAGAGACAGACTTGTAAATCACTTAGAGGAAAATATCCTACTCAAAGATACCTAGCATGGCTTCCGTAACAAGTGTTCCAGCTTGATGAACTTTCTTGGACTTCTTCCACGATATCCTCAACCTATATGACGAGAGTATAGCTGTAGATATTATATACCTTGATTTTCAAAAGGCCTTTGACGAAATACCCCACTAATGGTTATTGATAAAATTAAAAGTGCATGGAATACAAGGGGGACTGTTGAGATGGATGAAAAATTGGCTCAGTGAAAGAAAGCAAAGGGTTGTCATAAAAGGTAAAGCATCAAAATGGACCAATATAACTAGCGAGGTACCCCAGAGATCGGATCTAGGGCCAGTGCTCTTCCTAGTTTATATGTATGACATAGATGAGGGCCTCACCTGTACAATCTCAAAGTTTGCAGATGATAAAAAAATTGCAAATACTGTACTGTACCGGTACTCTCAAACGAAGAAGCTCAGTGTGTCCAGACATTTTAATTCTAACGCTTATTGAATTTGGCTCTCTTTCACTCTTCTAAATTTTAGGGGGCCACTTGTTACAGGCAGCTTTGTCTTTTGTCTGCTTCATAATGTACACATGGTAAAACCTTAATTCTTTAGACTTGGGCTTTCCGGTCTATGCCATAAAATCGGTAAGGGTTGTGTTGTCGTGCGTATCACCTCACACGCTGTTATGTTTGTCTAATTTGACATGTTTTTTCTTTCTTCAAAATTAAAGACGTAAATCAGCAGAATAACCGTAACCTATACTAACCTTGAATTATTAATGGGGGCTGCAACAACCACACACTCGCAGAATAGCCTATTAGTGGGGTGTGGGTGCGGCAGCCCCCACTAATAATACATTACTTTCAACCATCTTGACAATTTTACCAACACCTAAACTTCGTTTGATGGGAAAATAGCCTCCCGAAAGTATACCTAGGATGGGAATCGAACCCGAGACCCTTGGGTTACGAGGCAGACATCTTACCAGTTAGACCAATAGAAATATACTGTACTGTACCACTTGGCCTGGTTGGCTCGACTATATTTCCACATCTTGTTCAGTTTAGGCTAACCTGGCCCTAGGTTATGTTAGGTTATGTTTTAGATGATTTATGATAATTTCGGACGAGTTTACCCTCGCAACCCTTGTTTACTCTTGTTATGACGCGCAATCTCGAAGGTGCTTTTCATTCTCCCGCAGTACTTTATGGTAATTTAACGGCTTCTATATAATTTTTATGAGCAGCGGGGGCTGGGGAAGCGGCCAGGCAGCCCCCACTCCCAGGTTAGGTTAATGATATCGTTGGAGGAGGCGGGTGAGGGTTTGTTTACGTCCACGAGTATCCCCTCTAGGCTGCGTTCACATTCGACGGATGGCCCTAGTCAAAAGAAATACCAGATAAAAATCTATATACCGGTAACCTATACTGTAGGATGGTTGTAGTATAACAGGGCTAAATGGGAGTGGTAATAGTAGCAGTATCACTCCACTTCTACTAAAAATTAATTGCTTACATAATACAGAAATAGTGGTAGATTTTTAGGTCTGGGTTCAATTTTTTCTGTAAATTTTACTATTTTTTGTTTAACCCTCCTGGCCCGGGCTAGCTCTCCTAATGACAGTGCGGCGTACCCGGGCGATCTGGCCGAAAAACGTCTAGGCCTAGGCTACCGTATTTTGGTTAATTTTAACTGCTAGAAATTTCCCACGCATCTATAAATGTAGTGCGGTTTCCAATCTGTAGAATGGCGTTGAGTAGAGCTCTCTAAGTCAACTGCTTCAATTGTGATGATGATTTTAGTGGAGAGCATTTTCAGGCGATGTTAGCAATATGACGATCTTTTCACTACTGAAACAACGACATACAGACATATAATAACAAAAGAGTCTTCTCCTTCTTGTTTTCGGAGGTGCGGTGACGCAACGATCGGCTTTGTTTACATGCGTCGGACGCACAGCGTTCAGACCAAGCGCGTTCAGACCAAGCTGAATTGGCTTGAAAGCTTACTATCTCCTGAAAGGACACCCGGGCACCTGCCCTTATTTCGTGGTGTCATATTAAAATGACACCCGGGCCAGAAGGGTTAATGCTTTCTTAGTATTTTTAACTATGTGAAACTTGCGGAAAATATATACATAGCTCAACATAGCTTATTAAGAAAGGCTATAATAAGCCTACAATAATAGAAACATAAATTAAAATTAAAATGTAAAACTTGCAAACTAAACAAACCAAAATTGGGACAAGGACAATATAAAGTCAAATTAAATTATCAAAATCGCTATGTGGAAACAACGCTTACTAAAATGAAAATTATTAAATAAAAGAACACAATCCACCACATAGGGTGTATATTACTACATGAGCAAGTTAATCTGTTTCCCAAGCAAACTAATCGCACATATAACAACGCACTATCGTCACGTTAAAGGAAGTAGTCAAGTTTGGGAAGTCCGGGACGTTCTGGCAAATTTTACTAAACTCTGCATGAATAAAGAAACTACATATTAAATGTCAAAATATTATTTAAAATCAAATTTGCAACATGACAAGACATTAACAATAGTACAAAATACAAATATTGATAAGATATCTATACTATTACAAAATAATATATAAAATACAGTACAGCACTCACTAACGATAGTGCTATAGGGTAGGTACCTGTAAGCATAGCATGCCTCAAGTGACCCCTATCAATAACTACCCTACAAATAACCTACATTTATAGCACAAATAAACTAAGGAAATCGCAAAAGTAAGCAATTGATACTATCGACAATGAATACATATAATATAAAGACAAATAATTGCAAAATATGAAGTAACAACAGATTTAAACAAAGAGTACTCTTTTAACAAGAACAATAAATTTAAAAAATCATCAATATTAATATTAATAATAATAATAATAATAATAATAATAGAAAAAGAAAAAGATAAACAATAAATACAGACAAAAAGTAAGCAGAGGTTATACAAGAAACTTCAAGTTAAAAATGCTTGATTAAAATTATTGATGTCAAATTTTAGAATACAGTCACAATAATTGACCCTAAAAAGATTAAATTTATGGAACAATTTACTTGCCTCAAAACCTCTGTCCACTAAGAGTCTGTATAGTAACCTAGCTCTAGCCCAAAAGTCATCTACTTTAGTGCAGATTTTACAAAATCTTATTAATTGGGAATAAAAACAATTATAAGTTATTTTACTATCGATATTACTACTAGGGAAAGGAAAGTTTATTACGTTAAAATTAAAATCATCAACTTTGTGATATACTTTAAGTATGCACTGTTCATTAACAATCTCTATATTTATATCAAGAAAATTTTCAACTTTATAATTTACGTTACATTGTGTGAGGGGAATAGAATTAGGGTAAATAAGTTTAGCAACTTGATTAAAATTTAACAAAGTGTTCAGGATACGCAATATTAATTGCGTATCCTGTACACTTGCTAAGCATTTAATTTTAAGGCAAGCAATGTTTTTTGTTTATGTTTGTATTATTGTATGCTTATTATAGCCTTTCTTAACTATTGATTATTGATTTAGATCGAAAATGTGTGTGTCTGGGCTCTGGGGCGGGCTGCCGGCCATATGTATTTTTCTCCATAAGTTACGTTATTCCTATTACTGTACGCGAATTCCCAATATGCACCACGCTTTTCCGTCCATATAGACGCGTTTTGGGGGGTCTGACTGTACTAGGCCGTCGCATGGGGCCATCTGTAGAGTAGGGTCTGGCCAAATGTTGCGTCCTACCTTATTTTTATATATTTTTTATTACACATTTCCTGCAGGAATAACACATACAGTATTGGCAAGTTGTTGTTGTTGTTCCCCAATCTGCCTGGCCGAACAGCCCCAAGGCCCCGAGTAAGGCCAAGGCCATAAACGAGCGCCCCCACAGAACCCTCCCTGCCGACCACAATAAAGCCTGGGTGACCGAAGCCACTCCATGGCGGGGAGCTGAGAGGGTGCGTAAACGCCCGGGAAACCAAAGCCCCACCCAGGGCCCTGTGCCCCTCAGCAATTATGAAGAGAAAGTTGAGGGGTAAAGGAATAATGTGATGCTTTAGCTTCCAATCTTGGTAGATTGGGAGGTCAATCCACGGAAGAGACGCCGTCACTTGAGATCTAGAAAATATATAAGTAAAAGGAACAGTCAGAGTAAGCTATGGGTATGGCAGAGATCGCTCAGGTCTCACTCTGATAGACCAGCCCATCGCCATTGTACAGTACAAGTAGTACAGTATACTGTACGATACGAACACTTCATTATGGACGATAACATTCACAGATTCAGACGTAGACCTAATGCCAAAAGAATACCAGTAGCCTAAAAGTATGGTTTATTAGTGGGTGCATTTCAAAGTTTTAGTACCGGTAGTTGTTTTACAATATTTACTAGCAATATTTTAAAGCCGTCAATGGACACTTATCGCAGAGGAGTTGACCATTGCACCACCGTTTTCAGTTGATCCATTTTCTTATCATGTGCAAATTTGGATGTGTTTTTTATTCTCCTGCACAGTACAGTACAGTATTTTGGTTATGCTCACGGTCACAAACATTACGTATGCATCTAATTTGACCGTTATTTTCGAGATCAGGTACTTGTGTTCGATCTCAAAACAAAAGAACTTAAAAACGAAGGCAGTCCATGACAGGGTCGCCCGGAATGACTCCATTTAGGACGCGAGACTGCAACCACACGAAACGGTCTTTAAACTTTTATAAATTTATGTACAGTATCTAGTGGACTTTACCCATCTATCTATCTATCTATCTATCTATATATATATACTCAGGCCCAATCCCCACTTTTTTCTTTTGTGAGGGGGGGGGGGGGGAACTCAAGACAGAGCCCGAATAGGGACAACACGTCAGAAAACAATGAACACACAAAAACAAAACACAAATTCACATACATCCTCATAGCTCTTGTAAATTGCAGATGGAAATCAGTGGAGGACCTGCGGCAGATGAACCATTTACAAGAGTTTCTACTGCCTGGCGGACCGTTCGTACCGGAGGTGTTCAACGACAAAAAAAAAGGTAGCTTATTTGATTTTTTTAAGACCTTTCGTGTCATTTAGGTGTCGAATTTTAAAAAGACGTCACTGGTACTGAAAGGGGTACCGTGAACTGGGGCAAATTCGGGCAATTTTTGTGTTTTTGTACCATCGAGTCAAGTTTTTTGTAGAAGATCTTTAGTATTATACGTGAGGCTGGTCCACTAGTATATCAAGTCATAGCAGCAAGAAAATATTAGATATGTATTATATACTGTACTATGAAAATATATAATTACAGTGGAGCCCCTACCATATCTTCGCGACAGCAATCTTCGCTGTATTTACCTAATTGTAGTGTACAGGAGTTGAGCTAAGCTCGTGTTGTCCCGTCTCTCAGTCTACTTTTTATCCAATTTTTTCTTGAAAATATGGATGTTCCTTGCCCCTACCACCTCCTCCTCCTCCAGCCCATTCCATTTGTCAATACATCTATAGGGGAAGCTAAACTTCCTGATATCGTTCTTGCAGGTAGGTCTTTTTACTTTGTAGCTGTGGCCTCTATAGTTATTCCTGTATCCATAATTAATATATCCTCCCTATCCAGCCTCTCCAGCCCCCGGGTGCATTTGTACATCATTATCATGTCTCCCCTCTCTCTCCTCTCTTTTAGACTCGGTAGATTTA
The DNA here is from genome assembly GCA_032716605.1 of Paralithodes platypus. Lineage (NCBI taxonomy): Eukaryota > Metazoa > Arthropoda > Malacostraca > Decapoda > Lithodidae > Paralithodes > Paralithodes platypus. The sequence goes on along the minus strand of CM064561.1, from coordinate 19,659,834 downwards.
ATTTGTCTAGCCTCCCTTCATATGGCAGTTCTCTGAGACTTGGAACCAATCTAGTAACTGCTCTCTGGATTCTTTCTAACTTGTGAATATGCTTCTTTAGATGCGGGGACCACACCACTGCTGCATACTCCAATCTTGGTCTAATCATACTCTTCATAATTTTCGCTACCATGGTCTCATCCAAGTAGTTCAGAGCAACTTTCATATTCCCGGCCATTGCATACATTCCGCTAAAGAGCTTGTTAATATGTTTCTCTGGCGACAAATTATCTTGTATAATTAACCCTAAATCCTTTTCTTTTTTGGCCTTGCTAATTATATTATCTCCCATCCTGTACTCCCAAGACACTAAATAGACTCAATTTCGCTGTAAACGATTCAATCTTCGCAAAAAATACGAGGAAAGTATGCCGCGGTTTTATTCTCCGCAGCTAATATTTCAATATTCACTCGCATTTTCCTGCCTAGCTGAGGCATAAACATGCTGGCCAGCCAATCACAGTCCACCATTCGGGCACCATCTAGCAACATCATTGCAAAGCAGTCAATCACAGGCATCCAGTAGAACGCCATTGTATTCAGCACCTGTTGTGAAGTGTCTGACTCGTATCTTGCTCGTAGTGTAACCTTCCGACTATTATGGCCTCTATTGCATCTGGTGGGAGTGGCGGAGGTCCGGGGGATAACTGAGATACTGTACACCACAATGGCCGGGACTGTCCTAAGTTGGTAGGAAACTTTATTTTATGACTATTTACAATTACTAAAATTTACTTTTTGTACAAAGAAACTTGTTTTCATAGTAAAACACATGGAAAAAGGGCAACTTTTGGAATGAGCATGGAACTGATTAGAATTTTCCCCATAAGAACAGTGCCCCAGTATTGACGGTTTCAATCTTAGCGCGATTTCTGTGGAACCTATTAGGAGCGAAGATGGGTGTCTGAATTTGTACCCAATCCGGGGTCATTTCGGACACGTGATCTGAATTCGGACATTCATAGAAAACAAAGTTATAAGACTACCCTGGAATCCCAGTATGAACTCGGACATATATGGGGCTAATTCCGTCATGTGTGGGGTTATTTTGGACTTGTGTTTGACTGCTGTCAAGACTTGTACAGTATTTATTATTTATTTTTTTATTTTTTACCATACCGTATATATCTTAGAAGATATAGCTCACAAGGCCGGCTATCCTCTTTATCATAAATGTTAGTGTACAATATACCTCCTATGAGCAATAATAGAAATGTCCTGACATATAGAGAGGCATTGGGGTATCCATAAAATAACACAATCGGTTAAAGAGTAAAATATCTTATTATATATATATATAGAGGTTATATGGCCTATAGCTCTCCATCTACTGTAAACTTTTCGCTCCTCCTTTGTATAATAATGTTACTCGTTCCTCTTTCCACCTTGCTGATATTTCCTCCTCTTCCCATGTTTTATCAAATAGCTTCTTTAACATTCTAAGTACCATCTCTCCTCCGTCAATATACATGTCTGCTGCTATTCCATGTGGCCCTGCCGCTTTGTTTCTCTTCAATTTCTTCACACTCCTCCTAATCTCCTCCTCACTCACCCTAATACTCATGTTTTCATTTATATCCTCCTCATTTAGTTCAATATTCTAGTGGGCCACCCTTATTTGGTCATTTATCCCCCCCACTTCTTCCCAGTACCTTTTTATTTCCTCCCCCAATCTTGTTTGCATCACTAATTTTTTCTCCACCTACAATCAACTCTACTACTATATTTTCCTTTTTTTTTCAGTCATCTATACCACTCGGCTTTTCCCTTGTCCCCCTTCTCCTTTATCCTGTCAATTTCCTTGTTCTCATGCTTCTCTATTGCTCTTCTGATTAAATTTGTTTTATTTTCTCTCTCCTCGTATTCTTCCCTTGCTATTCTAATTTCCTCCTCACTTATATTTTCTCCTTTCTTTTTCCTCTTTTTTCCAAATCTTTTCTAACCCTGTTTTTCTCTTTCCTCTTCTTTCTCGCCTCTTTAACCCGTAAACGGCGGCAAAGCTCTTAAGAGGGAGGCCTAAAAAAAACATTTAAACAGCTCCAGTATCACTAAACATTTTTTTTTTTTTTTTCCTATACCTCATATCACACCTTGACATCCCCTCCTTCCTCCCTTTCCCCTCCCCCTTCAATTATCACCTATATTCCCTAATTTGTTGGTATATTTTTGTGCTAACATTAGCAAACTGTGGAGGATGTGCTTACGTGCCTACAGGGTGTGTCACATAACCGAGTGTGTGTATGAGTAGGCTCAGTGTGGCTTGAGGCCTCGTGGAGGGAGGGGTTGCCTCAATTTTCTCCATAATTCATGAATGGGCAATTCGCAATTTTGACCAGAAAAATTATATTTTCACTTGTTTTATTGTTGTTACAGGTTACTATCTTCATAGTGAAGATAAAATAGGCTCATATGAATAAGTAATAACTATATTTATCGTAAAATGACGATTATAGGCCTGAATGGAGCCTATATGCTCGCCCATATGGACCGAGTTCAATACCCCCCCCTTGCCGTTATCGGGTTAAGGGCTGTTCACACGGTCGTGTTTTTACCCGACTTCCGATGAGGTATGAGCATTGGAAATCCAAGTTTTGCCGAGGTGTCTATTTCTCGGGGAAATGGAGGGAACCAACATGTTGGTTTCTTGAGTTTCTCCGCTCTCAATCCTCAGCATATTTGTCCAATCCATAGGCTTGGTCACCTCTCCTACCGTCCTACGAAGCGGAAAACAAGACTTTCAGTAATGCGTTTGTTTGTTTACATTCATACTAAGGCCCCACATTCCACGTCAAAACTATATACTGTACAGTACTGTATTAAACAGGCCATATACGAAGAAGATATACTAAAAAGATACTATTCTGAGAAGATGAGAAGAAAGAAGAGGCAAAAAGAATAATTCAAGAAATCTGAAAAGAACGATGAAAGTCGGTCAACTCGTTCACGTGATAATAACTAACAAATAAAGGAACCCGTTGTAAATGCCATCTTCCTGACCTAACATCGACCAAGTCGTGCATACCACTATATCCCGAGCACCAGTAGACGCATTAGGTTTATTTTTGGCTCTTCTTAACTATGTGTGGCTCTCCCGTGTGAAAATTGTTTTATTCTCGTACAACCAAAATTTCGCTGAATGGACGTTCTTAAGTCGGGGGTCAACTGTATGCGAAAACCCTAATACGCGGCTGGGGGGTTGGAAAAAACACAAAATTCTCAATAAGTGTCTACAGTTCCTAATAAGCGTTTTGGGAGCCCAAAAGTGGTCATATCCGCCCTTTTTACCTAATACAGTACACGTGGACACCCATCATTTCGCGTGGCACCAGATATCATAATTATGTTGATATTACTTACCACATAGACTTTATTTGAAACCATAGTCATATTTAGCATACCCCCAGTAATACAAAAAATATACTGTATATATATTAAAAAAAAAAAAAAAAAAAAAATTGGGAATGAGTGAGCAAATAGATAGATATAAATACAGTAGATAGAAACTCATCGTCATTTTTCTGTGGCTTCGTCAGACGCGGCACTTGACTTGACTCTGTTTTGATAGTCCCGGGCATTCAATTCCTTCATCATTACCACCTGGCCCACTGCCCCTATCACTGAATGCACTAAAGGCCATAATATACACGAGATATACAAGGTTCAGGCACAAATAAGCAAGTAAAAGGCGGGTGGACTTGAGAGCGTCTTGGCTAGTGTTGACGACATTAACCCATCGGATCCGGGGGGCCTCATATGATCCCGATCGCTGTGTCTGGGGCCATTTTCGTACAGTCAAGTTTCATAATTCAGTAGCTACTGATTGAGAGCACCTAGAGCAGTCAATATTTTTGCAAATTGTAGAACGTTTTGTTGTATTTAGATTGCTGTTGAGATGACATCGCTACGACGCATGGCTGCCGAGTTATGATGATTTTAGCGGCGATTTGTAGCCGCGCATTTTGCCTGATATGAGGCCTCCCGGATTCCTGCCAATATTTTTGTTTGCCTCATATGAGGCCTCCCGGATTCCGAGGGTTAAAGTTGGCGGCCGTAACTTGCGCAAGTAACGCTGGGATTTCTGATTCACCTGAGTCACTCAGATTTAACCTTGACAATGGCAGTTTATATTATTATTATTAATATTTTTTTTTTTTTTTTCTGGGTCTTCTCCTGGATGACCTAGATGTGTGTGAATTTGTGTTTTGTTTTTGTGTGTTCGTTGTTTTCTGTTGTGATTTGTGTTGTCCCTGTTCTTGCTCTGTCATGATTCCCCCCCCCCCATTTTTTTTTTTTTTTTTTTTAGGAAAAGTGGGGATTGGGCCCAAGTCAATAGATAGATAGATTGTTTATTCCATACACAAAAAGATGTATACAGTATAGGGCATACAGTACACCCTGATGGTCCATATCACATTCAAAATTCATTGACTTATTTGTTTATGTTTTCTAGTTTGATGTTTTGAGTCTTCAATTATTTTTGCTCTCGTTTTTGGTGTATTTTCTGTCTGGATAGCGTAATGCATAAATGCGCGGAATTTCGGTGTTAGTATCCTAGCTTTGAGCCCTTGGAGTGCCACATGTATTTGTTGATTTCATTAATTGAGTTTAGAAGTAAAGTTTGTTGGTGAGAAAATATTAATTTTTGTCTGTGTTATTGTTCATGATTTTATCCACTTTTGGTTGGTATTTAGGGCAAAAAAAATCAAAATTAGGCCATTTTGTTTTGTTCGAGGTGTCTTCCATAAGCTATTTTTCCCATAAGGTATGTTTTTAGGAATAGGATTTACACCATACCCGAAAGAGGAGTTACGGAGCTCCGATTTTATTTTCAACCATCTAGACAATTTTACCAACACACCCATAAACTTCGTTTGATGCGTAAATAGCCTCCCGAAAATATACCCTGGGCGGGAGTTGGAACCCGGGACCCTTGGGCTACGAGGCAGACACTCTACCACTTAGACCAATAGAGAGATCTCACTTGGCCTGGTCGGCTCAAGTATATTTCCGCATCTTGTTCAGTTTAGGCTAACCTATTTTTACTGACTTTACATATTGTTCCTAATACGCGGAATTCTAATACGCGCCATCATGTGTCGGCCATATAGGCATGTATATAAGCTAACCATATTAAAACTTTTACAGATTGATGTTGGGTTCCCTGATGTCAGAAGTATAGGACAACCGTTGGAGGACCAAAACAGGACACCTTCCACTACACGGGGCCATCGGATACAACTGTTTGACCAACAAGAACAACACTCTGCCAAAATAATGTGAGTCTTTAAGAATTTAATCTATATTTTTACTGTTCTTTTGATGATAATGTATTGTTCATGTTTAATTCCTTAAACGTGACGATAGTGCGTTGTTATGTTTGCGATTAGTTTGCTTGGGAAACAGATTGTGCGTTGTTATGTTTGCGATTAGTTTGCTTGGGAAACAGATTAACTTGCTCATGTAGTAATGTACACTCTATGTGGTGGATTGTGTTCTTTTATTTCAAATTTGATTTTATTAAGCGTTATTTCCACATAGCGATTTTGATTAGTTCCTTTGCGTTTATCTTGTCGTCCCAGTTCTGGTTTGTTTATTTTGCCAGTTTTACATTATTCCTTCTCATATTAATTTGAGTCTTTAAACAAAATTGCTCCGGTTTGTCATCATCTTTATTTTTACTGATACTTGTTGAGTTTTGCTGAGGCATTGGGATTTTTTTTTTAGTTTTGTGTTATCGTATGATATGCAGGATTCGAAACTGCGTAATAAATCGTAGGCTTGTGCATATTTCTGTAACTGTCTTGATAGCGTAGTGCATTTTTGCGCGGAATTTAGATGTGAGTATCCTAGGTTCGAGTCCTTGGAGTGCCACATGTATTTGTTGATTTCATTGATTGAGTTTGGAGGTGAAGTTGGTTGTTGTTGTTCCCCAAGCTGCCTGGCCGAACAGCCCCAAGGCCCCGAGTAAGGCCAAGACTATAAACGAGCGCCCCCACAGAACCCTCCCTGCCGACCACAATAAAGCCTGGGTGACCGAAGCCACTCCATGGCGGGGAGCTGAGAGGGTGCGTAAACGCCCGGGAAACCAAAGCCCCACCCAGGGCCCTGTGCCCCCCAGCAATTATGAAGAGAAAGTTGAGGGGCAAAGGAATAATGTGACGCATTAGCTTCCAATCTTGGTAGATTGGGAGGTCAATCCACGGAAGAGACGCCGTCACTTGAGATCTAGAAAATATATAAGTAAAAGGAACAGTCAGAGTAAGCTATGGGTATGGCAGAGATCGCTCAGGTCTCACTCTGATAGACCAGCCCATTGCCATGGTGAAGTTGGTTGGTGGATATTATTGATATTATAAGTTTGTTGTTTTCAAAGTTTAATATCCTATAAATGTAAATGTATTTGTCCATATAGATTTTGTTTTGTGTTGTCGTTTCAATACTTTTTATTTTGATGAGTTCGTTATATTGATTTGATCAGTAAGTTTTGAGTTTGTTTTCAAGTTTTATATTTTCATTTCTTTATATTGTTTTGGTAAATGTACGATGCGTTGTTTCGACATAGTGAATTTGAGTTATTATAGTTTGTTCGTCTATACTGTATATTATCCGGTTCCTGTTTTTTTTTTTTTTTGCAAGTTTTACATATTAATAACACTCCAACTGCGAAAAAGCAAGCCTGTCTGAGCTGGTATAATATATTATTATGTTCTCTTCAGTACCCAACTTTACTCCTAAACTCAATTATTGAAATTAACAAACACATGTGGCAGTCCTGGGATTCGAACTCAGGATGCTCTAATATGTCATAGAAAACGATGCTAAACAATGACATGTATGTATGTACACTCGGATACCATGTGTAGCCCACTCTGAAATATGGCGATAGTTCGTTATTATATGTGCGATTAGTTTGCTTGGGAAACAGATTAACTTGCGCATGTAGTGATGTACACCCGATGTGGATGTGGGGGATTGTGTTCTTTTATTTATAAATAATTATTTGACTTAAGCGTTGTTTCCACATAGCGATTTTGATTAGTTGTTTTGTCTTTTTACTGTGTTCGTCAAAGTTTTGGTTTGTTTATTTTGCAAGTTTTACATTATAATAGCTTCAATAAAACTTAAATTATGTCGCCGATACAGAAGGGGTAAAATATTCATGGAGTTCACCTATTTCAAATTTTATAAGTATATATATCTGTGGAAACAAAATTTGCGAATATAATGTTCTATACATCAAGTACAAAACTGTTTATTTAAATATTATATTTTGCTAAAGCGTTGTTTCCACATAGCGATTATAATTAGTTCTTTTGCCTTTATATTGTCTCGTCCTCGTTTTGGTTTGTTTATTTTGCAAGTTTTACATTCTAATTTATTGAGAACATACATACATACATAACAATTTAAGACTGAGTGTTCCACACATACGTGCAGTTTCAGTCTCTTGTCCTAATGGCGGCATTGCAGGCAACCCTGTTGAGGGCTACTTCACTTGTCAAGTGTTTGGATTTGAGATCGGCACGTATAGTCCGATCCCAGGTCTTCCTCCTCGGTCCACCCCTTGGTGCAGCTCCCTCCACAATCACAGACCTACATTTTTTCACCCAATTTTGTTCATCCATTCTCTCCACATGTCCATACCATCCCAGTCTACTTGTACGCATCACCTCGCTAATACTCTTTATACCTAAATGTCTCCTCAGCTCATCAAATGTTATTCTATCCTGTAGCCTGGCCTGAGAAGCAATGTAATTATAAAAGCATAAAGACTAACATATGGATCCACAAATTGTTATGAGTGGGGTATAGAGATTATGGTATCCTACTGTACAGTACTGTATATATTTTGAAAGTTTAATTTCCGATAAATGTAAATTAATTTTTCCACATATAGATTTTGTTTAGTGTGTTATCGTTTCGATATTATTGTAACTGTCTTAATAGCGTAATGCATAAATGCGCGGAATTTCGGTGTGAGCATTCTAGGTTCGAGTCCTTGGAGTGCCACATGTATTTGTTGATTTCATTAATTGAGTTTAGAAGTGAAGTTGGTTGGTGAAAAAATATAAATGATTAGATTGGTTATTATGTATGTATTTATAATTTAAAATATTATTGTTTATTTAATATTGATTTTAAATACAGTACTTTAAATGTATGTACAGTACAGTACAGTATATAATGAGGCACAGACCCCATAGCTGTGGGTGACCGACTCGAGACAGAGCCTGGTTAGTAATAGGACAAAACTAGAGTAGTTACAACCAGCACTAATGGGGCTTGTCTAAACATGACGATAGTGCGTTGTTATGTGTGCGATTAGTTTGCTTGGGAACCAGATTAACTTGCTCATGAGATTTCATAATTTTATTTTATTGAGCATTATTTCCACTTTTACAATTGAATTTTATAGCGTAATGCTTAGTGCGCGGAATTTTGGTGCGAGTACCCTAGGTTGGAGTCCTTGGAGTACCACATGTATTCATTACTTTCATTGATTTCATTACTTAAGTTTATTTGTAAATGTATTGGTTGGTTGGTGAAAACAAATATGAATTGTTCCCGCTGATGGTACATTGGTATCTGGCCATCCTGAATACTGCACTATTTCATGAGTTATACAAGGTCTTTTTCAAGCTGATTTTAATTTGGTATCTCGACATCCTGATTACTCGACTATTAGCAAGATTTTGTAGCGAACTAGTTTATTATTTTCTTTCATGATTTTATTTTGCTAAAGCGTTTTTCTACATAGATTTTGTTTAGTGTGATGTCGTTTCGATAGTTTTTATTTTAATGAGTTCTTTATATTAATTTGAACATTAACTTTTGATCGATTTCAAGTTTTATGTTTTGATTAACTTGCTCATTGCTCTTGTAGTAATGTCCACCCTATGTGCTGGATTGTGTTCTTGTATTTATAAGTTATTATTATTTTGCTTAAGCATTGTTTCCACAGCGATTTTGATCAGTTTGTCTTTTTACTGCGTTTGTCCAAGTGTTGGTTTGTTTATTTTCCAAGTTTTACATTATATAATTCCACATAGCGATTTTGATTGGTTCTTTTGTATTTACATTGTCTGGTCCCAGTTTTGATTTGTTTATTTTGCAAGTTTAACATTTGAATTATGATAAGTTGTCCATAATATGATGCAGACACATACAGTTGTCCATAATATGATGCAGACACATACAGTTGTCCATAATATGATGCAGACACATACAGTTGTCCATAATATGATGCAGACACATACCAGTTGTCCATAATATGATGCAGACACATACCAGTTGTCCATAATATGATGCAGACACATACCAGTTGTCCATAATATGATGCAGACACATAACAGTTGTCCATAATATGATGCAGACACATACCAGTTGTCCATAATATGATGCAGACACATAACAGTATCATATTTTGACAGTTTGAAAGTTTGACAAATTGTGTTTTACAATTGTGTTCTTTTATTTAACTGTCTTGTTAGCGTAATAATTAGTGCGCCGAATGTGGGTGTGAGTATCCTAGGTTCGAGTCCTTGGAGTACCACGTGTATTTGTCGATTTCATTAATTGAGTTTAGAAGTAAAGTTGATTGGTGAAAAGCTATGAAAAAATGTAATTATTTTATTTTGCTAAGGCGTTGTTTCCACATAGCAATTTTGATTAGTTCTTTTGCTTTTATATTGTCTTAGTCCAAGTTTTGGTTTGTTTATTTTGCAAGTGTTACATTTTAAATTATATTATTATTAGAAATGATTATGTTTGATTGACTTAATATATATATTGACTAACCTGCCTTCGGGTATTTTTATAATGTGTTACTAACCGAGTGGTGACTGGCTGGGATATTTGGGCCTTCCCTACGACCTGTGCGGGTAGAGGCTTGACTTATCAGGTTGCGGAAGACCCATTTATTCCGACGAGATAAGCCTTTTTTACACCACCCCTTTCTCTCTCCCTGTGTCTTATTCTTCTTCTCTTCGCACTGGTGGAAAGGGAAATCGTGGCAGATGACCATGTCAACGATGGCTCCTTGAAACCTCCGAGGGTCCTTGAGATACGGCTAGAGCGGTGAGATTGGATACGACCCCGACTGGTGCACCCTTGCCACTGCGAGGTATTAGATAGCTGACAGGGACCACTTCCATTTAACCCTCTGTGTACCGGTGATGTACTTTTCTTTATATTCTGGAAGGTATTAGACGATTTTGGCAGAATATAATGTATTAGACGATTTTGTTGAGCTTGGGAAGGATGTCTACCCATTAAAATGCTACAGACACTCTCAATTAATCGCAAGATCCAGGGTTCGAATCCCGAGTGGATTGTATGAGTTTTTCTCAATTGGCTATACGTGCCGATCTCAAATCCAAGAACTTGACAAGTGAAGCAGCCCTTAACAGGGTTGCCTGCAATGCCGCCATTAGGACAAGAGACTGAAACTGCACTTATGTGTGGAACACTCAGTCTTAAAATTTTATGTATGTATGTATGGCATGACTTGATTTAAATGGTCTCGATTAATCCTTTAAGCTACCATATACTGTATATCTTTCCTAAGCTTCCTAAGCTTCACAAAATCGTCCGAGCTGAAATCAAATGAAAAATATGTTGCCGGTACCGTATGGGTTGTTTCCACATAGCGATTTTGATAATTTAATTTGACTTTATATTGTCCTTGTCCCAATTTTGGTTTGTTTAGTTTGCAAGTTTTACATTTTAACTGTATAGGACGCCTCAGTGGTTGCATAGGGGATAGGTAATAGGGCTGGCTCTAGTGCCGGCTTAGCTATGTTGTAATATTTGTTGCCTTCTAGAGGACGCCGACAGTCAAGAAAGACTCCCAACCAAAATTGACCTAGACATCCTTTAGAATTTCTCACTTCTGTGTTGATAGCGTAATGCATAAATGCGCGGAATTTTTGTGTGAGCATCCTAAGTTCGAGTCCTTGGAGTGCCACGTGTATTTGTTGACTGTCGCTACTAATAGAAATGTTTAATCATTTCATAAAGTTCCTCCAGCAATTAAGAAGCTTGATAGTATCTACTTAAGTACTTATAGTATCACAGATCCTTCTTAAACTTCAAAATTGTTTCTAAATATAGATAGAATATAATTATAGACCTAGAGATTACAGAATGGGTTAGGATGTTATAAAGTCCAAATGTCTGACTATCATAGAAGCACTACAAATACCACACGATGCAGGGTATGCTGTCAGGATGACAACAGGGGACACAGTACGTAGTTAAAAAACACAAAATGAGAGAAGAAACTTCCGAGAAATGTGACAACTGCAAAGAAGGCTACTGGGCATGCTACCAAAATGTACGGAAAAACTCTTATCGTATTAAAAACCAAGAGAAACGGCAAATAATGTTCCTGTAACATTATTTGCTGGTTCTCGGGGTTTTTAATATGATTTAGAGTTTTTCCGCACATTTTGGTAGCATGCCCAGTAGCCTTCTTTGCAGTTGCCACATTTCTTGGAGGTTTCTTCTCTCATTTTGTGTTTTTTTTTACTACAGTACATTGTTCCCTGTTGTGATCCTCACAGCGTACCCTGCATCGTATGGTATTTGTAGTGCTTCTATGATAGTCGGACCTTTGGCCTTTATGACATCTTAACCCCTTCTGTAATCTGTAGGTCTATAATGATATTCTATCTATATTTTGACAAAAAAAAATAAAGTTTAAGAAGGATCTGTGATACTAAAAATATTTAAATAGTTTGAAGCTTGTTAATTGCTGGAGGGCCTTTTTCAACTGATTAAAATAGTGTATTAGTAGCCACAGTAAAAGTTTAAGGCATGACACTGGTACTTACAATGCTATAGTCTATTTATTAAAAGTGGGCCAAAGCTCTTGAATACTAACCTCTAGACCTACCTGATCACGTTCTAAGGAGATCTCCCAAGAAAAATTGACCTATGCAGCGTTGGAAACTTCTCACCGAGGCGCTATGACATGGAGTGTAGATACTTTTTTGACCGAGTGTACATACATAAATTCAGAATATGATGAAAATAATAATGGCGGTGAAGGGGTTAAGTGAGGATTTTCTGTTTTGTGTATTATGTTTCATATTTTGTTTGCTAAATATTTTGTTCCACATACCTGTACTGTATTGACTTTGATTAGTTGTTTTTTGTCTTTATATTGTGTCGTCCCAGTTTTGGATGATATTAAAATTGGCTACTGACTAACTTTAGGAATAAAATGCAAGTTGTTACATATATTTTCTTTTCTTTTCAGGTCAAGTGTTCCTATGAAATTAGCAAGAATCTGTTGGCTGTTGCCGTGGTGGTATGGCTGCCTGGTCCCGGCCTCTACTGCTTTAAGAAATGTAAGTACTGTAGCCTACTGTATATTCATAATCGTTTTGTTTTTGGTTGCTTAGTTTATCATAATGTATGTTCCATCAATTGCATCTATTCAATCAACTTCCAGTTACTTAAGCAGTTGACTTGTGTTGATGCTTTTAATAAACCAGTGAAGTCGCACTTATTTCTGAAGGCTTATTATGATACTGCGGATCATAGAGTTACTGTACTGTTGACTATAAACATATATTTTTTGTTTGAAAAATTGAAGTTAATGCGAGCGCTCGTGAATCATCTTTGAGAATTGGCGCTCGTACAATACAGTACCAGCCTATTATTATTATCTACAGTTGTTGGCTTTGTTGTACTTTGTCGTGTACGGTGGCGCTAATAAGTCATGTCCCAGCTGTCATTACGTTTGGCTCGCTCTGTGCTGTATTAATGTCTGTCAGATGTTGAATAGGGTGGGTAAGTGTAGGAACATGTTTGTATATATCACTCGATATGAAGCTTGTATATTGGTGATACCAATTATTTATCAAAATATACTTGGTGGCGAGACATGACTTATTAGCACCACTGTACTTTGTTGTGTACTATTATGCATTTCTATAGTTGGTGTTTACTTGTGAATATTTTGATTGTCTTGTTCTTTGCTTGGGTACTTTATATATTGGTTAGACACTTATGGTTTTCAGTATGGCTTGATTTGAGTAGTTTGCTTTGTCATTGGAACTCTCCCAGAATCAGTATTGCCCTGTTCTTATGACTTGAATTGCTCAGTGTGTGCTGGCATTTAGGTTCGAACGTCCCTTGATTTTGGCTCTGTCACTCTTTCAACTCTGGGGGAAGACACTCACTACAGGCAGTTTTGCTTTTTGTCTCCCTCACTCATATAGAAAAAAACAAATAGGTTTTGCTTGTGTATGGGTATATATTTGATAAGCTCTTGTTTGCTTGAATAGTTTACTTTGATATTGTCTACTTTTGAAATGCCGCCTGTTGTTGCTCCCTTTTCTTTGCTTGTCAGTTTGTTTTATCAATTGTTTTGTTTGGATATTATGTTAGTTTCCTGAATGTTTAGCGTTGTGTTGTTTATCCTATATAGTTTGCTTAACCCCTTCATGATTGACAGTACAGTAACTTTGCTATCATTGTCCGTTAACCCTTTGAGTACCAGAAGTAAGTTGGCTACCATTGTACATTGTTTTTGTCCGTTAACCCTTTGAGTACCAGAGGTAAGTTGGCTATCATTGTACATTGTTTTTGTCCGTTAACCCTTTGAGTACCAGAAGTAACTTGGGTATCATTTTGCATTGTTTTTGTCCGTTAACCCTTTGAGTGCCAGCGATGTGTGCTAGATTTGTATTGTGGCTATATTTTGACGATTGGTTGTTTTGAATGAGTTGATGTTGCTTATTTTAATGCGAGTTGCTTATCTGATGCGCAGTGATTTTGATTTCTTTTGTCTTTATATTATCTCGGTTTGTTTATTTTGCAAGTTTAGGTCTATTGGTTTGAATATTCGCTTTACTTAATTTCTCATTAAAAACAAAAATTAGGTTGGTCATTATTGTTTGTGCATTTAGTTGTCTTGAGCATCCAGTCATTAGATACCTATTGATGCTTGATTTCCCTTTAATTTTGTTGCTCAAGCATAGAACCCACAATGTTGATAAGTTCTTTTGGTAATATTTGTCTGATGAATGATAGGCTATATAATTGAGGACTTATTTTAATTTATTGAGGAAACATTGCTTAGCAATATAGGCATGTCATAGTTACTTAGGTCCTTACTATGTTGTATTTCTCAGTACCAATAATTGATGCCTTCTTTTATTTGTATAATTAATTTTAGACATTATTTGTATAATTAACTCAGTATATGTTCAGGCACATTTCCTTTTATTTAGTGTATTAATCTTTACTCAGTGTAAGGAGACTCCATATTATTGGTAAATGTACACTCGGATGCCAGTCTCTAAGCCACTCAGTCCATGATTATTTATATGCATCAGTCAGTTGTCCATTGTATCCATGAAGTTTGGAATTTTATTTTTCCATAGCAATTTTGATTAGTTCCTTTGAGTCTATCTTGTGTAGTCCAAGTTTTAGTTTGCCAAATTATAATTAACTTTCAAAATAAACAAAGCCCAAGGTTTATTGAGAAACAAGTATACCAGGTCAATTTTATTAGACAGAAATAACTAAGGTTTAAAGGTTTTTGTTCATTATAATAATCATTCATAGTCACGTACAAAATATCCAGTACCCAAAGAAATTACCGTAAAACCTTTTACTACGGTTGCTTTATAGTTATGATTGAGTTGTATAGTAATCAATAAGTATTGAAAGTGATCAAATGTTATCTATTTAAAAACAGCAGACTAGTTTGTTGATAATCCCAAAGCCTAATGTTTGTAAGTGATGGAACTAGTAGTTACTATAACTACATTAAGTGAAATATAAGTAGTCCATTGAAAGGTGCTTGAAGACTTGAGGAATTGGATCACAATTAACAGTCATGTAATATTTGGAAATACAGTAAGTGTTTAATACCATAATCTGTTTTATTATAATACATGTAATAGGATACAGTTCACCTTAAGTTCATACCAAAGGCTGGAACATGAATATTTAAATCCACATTCAGTAAGAGTATGTAAAAAAAAAAAAATAGAATTTAGTTAAGTTTAAAAAAAAAAATCTTCAAAACAATGAATGGAATTTAGTTAGCCAGTCAGAGCTCCAAACATATCAGACTGTAGACATGCAAAATTTTCCAAAGTCCAAACCACCAAATTGTTTCAAAGTCCAGTCTCAGGAAAAAATTTCATTGGTTTGGACTTTGGAAAATTCAGATATGTTTGGCAAAATTTTTCAAAGTGGAATTTAAAAAATTCAGGTATAAACTTTGGAAAAATTCACAAGTCCAGTCTGATGATGATCAGAACTAGACATGTTCCCAAAGTTTACAACTGAAATTTTGCTAAGTCCAGCCTCAGAGGCTGGACTTCGCAAAATTCTGGGGGAAATAAGTCCAAAGTCTATGGGATGAAACCCAAACATTTCACACGTTGAAAACTTTTCTATCTCAAGATTCTTGCTGGCAATTTGTGGAGATAGGTTCTACTTGACCAACCAGGATTGGCCCAGCAACTCTGTACATTTCAAACTTAACCTCACATAGCCAGTCTTCTCATTGGTTCAATTAACCCTTTCAGTACTGTTACCACTTATTCTGGCTACCCTCAAAAGATGTTAGTCAGCTTAGGAAAGACTTACTTTCTCAGCTGATTAAAATCATGAGGCTAGCCAGATAGTGACCGTACCAAGTGTTAATTGAGCCAATGAAAAGCATGGGCTATGGAGGTTAAGTTTGAAATGCACTAAGAACACATGCAACCCAGAAAAAACAGTACACAACCAAAGACTGTCAGAGAAACATTACTTGCAATCTTAAGAGACTTTAAGACCAGACAAATAATGAGGCTCAGAACTTTATCATTATGCTTATAGAACATTCTACCACATTACTTAAAAGAACTTTGGGTTTAGCACTTTCAGTAATGATGGTTGAACATATCCAGAGTTCATAATGCTCCTTTGGTTGTCACTGTTAATTCTCTAGGTTGCTAAACTTTACATCATGAGTGTGCAGTATATAAATATGGTCAACTATCACGTAACCGCCAAAAATAACTTTGATTTATAAAAAGTCCATAAACAAATCTTAGTAAAATATCTGTATATGGTTAACAAATTTATTACTTTTATTATGCATGTTATTTATGAAAATAATATAACTTTCTTTGCATGTTAAGTGATATTTTCACTTACCATGCAAACAAAGTATGTATTTTCATAAATGGCATATGCATCATAAAATAATATATGGTTACCAATTTAAATACTTTACATCAACCAGCTATTTTGCCAGATTTGTTCAGTCCGTGATAGACAAACCAACATTTAAATATGCAAACCAGATATAAAGTTTTAAACCTACATAAATGCAGCCAAACCATTGCTTACATGATACAGTACACTCTTAAGCAAAATAAGTACACCAATGGAATCCATAAACCTTTAACCCTCTCATAAAAGAATAAGTCATGCTGGCTGAGAAATTGTATGCACTTCAGGAACACCTCTAGGAATAATAAATTATAAAACTCCATTAGACCCAGATCCTTCCAAAGCTTAATACAATCATCCAATAGCCAGAATTAACAAGTCATGCTGGCTAAGAGAAATTCTATGCACTTAAGGAATAATTAAGAGCATAAATGCCAAAATAATTCCAAAGAAACATAAAATAATCAAATATCCAGAATTAACTTACTCATCTTTATCAAGGGGCTGATAATCACTTTCAGTAATTATAGCAGTAAATATATAAAGGCCAAACCAATTCAAATATGATGCACTTGCAAATATTAGCTAGCATTCAATTATATTCACCTTAGGAAGTACCAGATCAATCTCAAGGGTTAATAAATTACTATTACCCCTATCATTGCTCAACAGTC
The DNA here is from genome assembly GCA_032716605.1 of Paralithodes platypus. Lineage (NCBI taxonomy): Eukaryota > Metazoa > Arthropoda > Malacostraca > Decapoda > Lithodidae > Paralithodes > Paralithodes platypus. Next base: position 19,642,933 of record CM064561.1, on the reverse strand, counting down.
TTCCTAAGCTGAATATATGTCATGTAACCAAAATTCACTTAGTGATTCATATTCATCAATGAGTTCTCTAAAAAGGCTAAAGTAAATAAACTGCATTACCACACCTATATCCTGGTCAACTCTTCCAAAGTCAGAACTCTCGCATAGTGATTACCCATTATTAATCTTAGTGGCAAAGATATCTGGCTTAATTATAATAGAATAGTCTTTTATAATTGCCCAATATTCTTTACCAATTAACATCAATAAATGGTAATCAAGCAGGAGATTTTCATAATTTGGAAAGTCACCCAGGGAATAAGATAGGAAAGTTTCAGCCCATTTCTTCTAGCCTTTATAGAGTTTCAAGAAGGTTGGCCTAAAATATATTAAAATACAGAACCAGATTTGTTAGCAGTCTTATTTTCTTAGCAATATCAATATAAATACCATCACAAAAATCGAGGGACATTAATATATATCAAAATGCACAAGTACATTTCCATAGATATTTAATCGGTTAGATTTCAGTGGGCATTTTCTATTAATATAACTCATTACAACACTGCATACAAATCTTATGCTGTACCCCTAAATTACTTTTTCTCCAATAGGATTCAATAGATTCCATAGCATGTACTTATTTATGGCTAAAGAGTATCTCAACGGAATAAATTTTATAGAATGTGCAAACTTAGTGATGTCAAAGTAGACAGTCCTTGACAAAATCTACTAAAGTACATGCAGTAAAATAATTTCTACTTCATATATTTTAATTTTTGTATATATAAAGATTTTAAGTATTGATTTGTTTAAGTCCCCGATAATCAGGACACCCACCCTACCCCAGCTCTTGAGCAAAGAGTGTATGGTGGTAAAAACCGATTCATTTTGAAAGCATATATAATTTTCCTCTTAAATATACCATGACTTATATTTTCAGAGGGAATTACATTGCCTTCATAAATCAATACTTAATTAGTCTTAAAACATATACAAAAATTGCACATTCTAAAAAATCATTCCATTAAAGATTTCATTACTGTATTATGCAGTTGTAGAAAAATATGCATAACTTCTATATCCAGTATTAATAAAGACAACTTTGAGTCAACAATAGAAAAATGAAAACTTAAATATTGCAAAATTTCTAGTACTTCTATTTTTTTTTTTAGGAAAATTGCAATTGGGCCTGAGGATATAATTTTTCCTGCCATCTCAAGTTGGCCAACCCCACCTATGGGATATGTGCCTGAGTATATACAAATTCCCAAATTAATTACTTTAATTGAAAAGTATTTTGACAAACACTAACATTTAATCAAATTTTAATTTCCATTTGGGCTCTGTCTCAAGTCTGCCAACCCCAGCTATGGGGTATGTGCCGGAGTATATACATAAATACCCAATTTCATTACTTTACATTTTCAGTCTTTGGACAACCGCTCAAATATTCCAAAAATTATATTTATTTAAATGTTAAACTCCCTGTGCGGGCTCAGTCTCAAGTCGGCAAACCCAAACTATGGGGTGTAGACATTTAATTACTTTAATTTGCAAGCAATATTTTGTTATGAATTTCTTTCTATTGAAGTCTCAAGTTGTCAATATTAAAACTCAATCAGAATAATTATGAATCATCTACAACTGCATCTCAAAAAGTAAACTTTAATCATCTATACAAACAGAACTTGCACCTTAAACTTTCAGTATACAATTACTTCCTTTATTCTGGCTAATAGATTATTTATTCAGCTTAGGTAGGGGCTGTGAGAGTCAGAAGCTTCATCTAGTCATTGCCCTTTACACTCTTAAACTGCTCAAATTTGTCAAAAAGCCAGAATATGGACAAATATATTGGATTCCAAAAGGATTAATACACCATGGGTTAATGACATTTTTAGCTCCATGTTAAACAGACAAATAAATACATAAATCATAAATATAACAAATAAGCCCTTTACAAATGTAGTAATCCTTGTATAAAACTATGTATGAACTAAACCTATACCAATCCTACTAATCATTCAATAAAACTATAAACTAACTAAAAGCCTATTAATTATACCTAATGTAGTAGTAATTCTATAAAACTATGAACTAAAACCTTATTGATTATACCAATAACTAAAATCTAACTTTCATACTGTACTAGACCAAGGCATCACTAACTCTCATCAGTCTTCCCTAGTACCATAAAAGATAATCCATACAGTACAGTACTGTATTAATAACTACTCTTCTCATAAGCTATAACCAAGTTTCAGCCATAAGCAAAAATAACAAATGTAACCTTCAGATTCCAAGTATTTTAAGGATATATACCGTAACATTTATAACTATTTTTCAATACTCACTCCTAAATACAGCTCTATATCCCATATATGTACAGTATTCCCAATGACCAATTAGAGTTTACAGAAATCTACAATAATCTGATTAAATTTACTTTCAGATAACTGTTACTGTACTAGAGTAATAGAAGCTAATATTTCTAGCATTTGGGAAGTCAGCCAGGGTATCTTATTTTATAGGCAAATTAATCACAGCATCAGTCATATTTTCAGCCCAAATTATATAGATTACACTTGTCTTAGACTTCACTGAACTTTATATAAATGACCAACAGTTAAAGTAACTTTCTTCAGGCTAACATTTGTTATTGAATTCTTAGCCTTCCAGCCTATTAAACTACTTTCAAAATTTTATAGACCATTAATCCACGTTACTCAGATTATCAAATACAAAAATTGACTGCAAACTTATTTCAGTTATTTGCCTATTATTGTTATTCAGTCTCACAAACTACAATTGAGTTTCACTTACGCCAAAATTGCTCTTGCTTTATACCATTTCAAACTATTGCTAATTGCTATTTTGACAAGTACTTGGTCTTTATAGTCATTTGTGTTTTGGTTTATTTTGAAAGTTTTACTTTCAAATTTCTAACTAAGCTGCCAGACTAATTAAAAAACATTAAAGACTACAGTATATAGAACCAATCATTATCAGATCTTTTACCAAACTTATTCCTAGCATATTTTACTATTTATAACTAGTCACTACTACAACTAGGTACTTCTATTTTCAGCCTAACCCTATCCATTGAACAATACAGCATATCAAAATGTATAATGGGCTTAGATGGTACATATACAATTCACATCTCATATTTTTCTTTATTTACCAATGGAGCAAAAAATGTCAAAAACTTACAATAGTGAATTAAAATCAGCGTCGGTAAAATAAATTAGGTTAAAGCTTGGATACTGCACATAAATTCCTTTCCTTAACTTAGGAGAGTTAACGAAAGCAACTAATCAGTAACCAAAGCTCTCCCATTCACCTTTACCTTGCCAAGTTCGATTCGTATAAATTTACTCCATTAGCAATGTTTACAGAACCCTTACAAACTTAAAATATTTCCAAAACACCAGGATGGAAATTCTTTTAAGTTAATAAACACCTTCAGGATTAGGAAGCGTTCAGTTTATTCGATCATTAAATGCTTTTATTCACCTTAGGATCTATGGATTCATATTTTTTCACCAACCAACTTTACTTCTAAACTAAATGAAAAATACATGGGACACTCCAAGGACTCTAACCAAGGATATTATTAAAGTAAATTTAATTAAAAATACTGTACATGTGGCACTCCAAGGACTCTAACCTAGGAGACACAGAAATTCTGCACATTTATGCATTACGCTATAAAGACCGTTAAAGAATTATGCACAAGACTAAGATATATTGGGTAGATTTGAGTTGCCAAATACCTTCCTAAAACAGAAATTATATAAAGATCGAATAAACTTTATGCGCATCTTAATACCGAGGGAGCCAAGACTCTCCAAACATTGCTTCCGAAGGAATATAAATGATACCAGTGGAACAATTATTACCCCGAAGCTAAGCCTACATAAACAAACTCTCGCTCTCTCCGTTCATCCCTATATCCCGGGCACCTCGGGGGCAGGACCTGACTTTCGGAATCACTACTTATTGACAACCTTGTTGCGTACTAGCAGGAGACTGTTATGAATGACCGTACTAGTTTTCAGGCTGCAGTCGTGGGCCCGGAATATACTCAAAAAACAAATAAAATAAAAAGTTCTACAGATAAAAACAAATTTAAAGTTACCCTTCCTAGCATAATCCCACCCCCACCCCCTATCTCCCAGAATATACTAACAAAACAATAAAAATAAAAGTAATAAATCTAATAAGTACCACCCCATTCTTATCAATTACAAACTCAAATTTACTTTAATAAACTGATGAAAGCATATGGTCCTCCCAGGATTCGAACCCGGGACACCACAACCAGAGTTTAATAAACTAATGGCATCATGATCCTCCCGGGATTCGAACCCGGGACACCACACCCAGAACATAAGCACCTTAAGCCATTACACCAACAACTTTACTTCTAAACTCAATGAAATCAACAAATACATGTGGCACTCCAAGGACAGTCACACCAAAATTATACTTTAATTTTGAAGTTAATCCACCCACCCAAAACTATTCTCCCCCGCCCGAGAGATATGCTCCGCGGTTCCAATATCCAATATGTGAACTAACTTACTGCATTCAATCCCCATTTCAGGGTAGCAGTACTGTACAAGGGGCAGATCCCTTCTAGCACTCCTCCATTCACATTCTGGATTAGTAGATAGGTTACAAGATTCAATTTTTGGCAAGATTCGGATATCCTCTAAAATAACTTTAATTTTACTTTCATCACAGCTACCCTTACAGTTTTATTAAGCTTAGGAAACATCAGTACGAATCAAATACGCTTTGATGCCATAGACCCTTCATAAACTGAATAAAATTGAATGAAAACTACAATAAAGCAGGAATTACAGTCTGGATTTAAATTTAGTGAACACTTTTCTATACATTTGTGATAACCATTCACTGAAGTCCCCGATCATTAGGGCACCCACCCTAACCCAGCTATACGTCAGCAAGGAGTACATGGTGGTCAAAACTGCATCAAATATAATACTTAGCCATTTGGATTAGTGGTCTTTTCTTTTGACTGCGTTCCTTTAAGTTGTTGGTTTATTTTGCAACTTTTACATTATAATTTAAGTTAATGATACTTCAACTTTCTTACATTTGCCCCATTTGTGTGGCATTTTTATAACTTTTTATGTAATTTAGAAGAAATCGGCCTTTGGCCGAGCCATTTTTCTACCGAAAAAGGCACCAATTTATTTTGAGTGTCTTTAGTATTTATTTAAACCTTTGAGGTCAAAGGAATTTTGTATTAATTTATATTTTTTCACCAAAACTTTACTTCTAAACTCAATGAAATCAACAAATACACGACTCTCTCCAAGGAATCTAACCTAGGATACTCACACCAATATTACGGGCATTTATGCATTATGCTATCAAGACAATTAACATGAAAGGTCCTAGTTTAAGTATTACGCTATCAAATCATGCCAAAATATTACAATCCTTCGTAACCATACCTATTCTTCCATCACTATCACACATCGTTAATAAAGTATCCTACTTGTTCCACCGGGATATCATTTTAAAGTTTACCCTGTAAGCATATCATTTGGCTACATTCATGTTTATAGAGGATATATCACATTAGGCTGGATTTAGAGGTTGTAATAGAAATGGGGGAGGGGGGATTCAGGGCGCTACAGGACAGACCGTCACTTTCAACATCAATACTAATATTCGCCGCGCTCCCTTCAAAGTCCGGTACTAACGGCTCATACTTTCTCGAATATTACTGATGAACAGGCCGTCTGCATAACCCCAGAATATACTAAAAATAAATTACTGTACACTAAGTCAATACTCATATCCGCTGCGGTCCCTTCAAGGTACTAACGGCGGATACTTTCTCAAACATGTACAGACAGTGTTTGTAGGCACAGCATATACTAAAATATTATAGTATGGACAATTTTCTATCAAAATATGTACGAAGGATACTTTTTAAGCTTGATTGAAGTCTAGAGCAAACCAAATTTGTTCTATCTAAACATTTGTTTTTTTGTAAGGTTGGATTGAAAGTCTACAGAGCAAACTAAGAAATTTTTCTATCGAAAAATGCACAAAGAGTGCTTTATTTTAAGCTTGATTGAGGTCTAGAGCAAACTAAGCAATACAAAATAAATAAGCAATTAAATACGCCGCTCTATAGATAATATTTCTTAGATTTTATTTTAAACCCTGGGAGTCTTTTTCTAGACTCGGTGGTCTGGTTAAACAAACTTAATTCATTTTAGCAAGTGTTTTCTCCACAGCAATTTTGAAGTTATTTTGACTTTATATGGACCGTCAGTTTTGGTTCGTTTAGTTTGCAAGTTTTAAATTTTAATACGCAAATAAATAAGCCGTTCTATAGATATTAATAATAAATACAATGGGGAAGGTGACCGAGTATATAGATAAAGATTAAGTACTGTGGGACCAGGTATTACTTTTAACTGTTAATTTGCTAATGCGATGGCGAAGATTTAGGGAACCGATTGTAAAAGAAATATATTCTAATTCAGTGCACGCTCATTTTATTTATTTTATAGCTTTGTAGTTTTAAGTTTAATTTCCGATAAATTTTAATGAGTTTTACTACATACAGTACCGGTATATAAGGTAGAGTTTTACCACATACAGTACCGGTATATAAGGTAGAGTTTTACCACATACAGTACCGGTATATAAGGTAGAGTTTTACTACATACAGTACCGGTATATAAGGTAGAGTTTCTATTATTTTAAATTTTAAACTTATATTAACACTCGGACATATGACGCAATTTTGAGCCTATTGGGGATACTTTAAAGCCTTTGTTAACATCAGGGGTATTTAGAAACCTTTAGTTTAGTTACTTCAACCTCTGCAGTTGTCTTTCAGTTAGCTGTGGCCAGAACACTAATTTTGGAGAGGTAATTATAACAACTATTTCTTATTGCTAATCTGGCAACCTCTGCGTCATAAATGCGTGAAACGGTTGAGTACTGTGGGACCAGGTATTACTTTAAACCGTTAATTTGCTAATGCAATAGCGAACATTTAGGTAACCAATTTTAAAAGCAATATATTCTAATTCAGTGCACGCTCATTTTATTTAATTATTTTTTAGCTTTCTAGTTTTAAGTTAATTCCGATAAATTTTAATGCGTTTTTCCATATAGAAGGTGGGGTTTATTATTTTAAATTTTAAACTTATATTAATTTGAACAGTAACTTCTAAAGTTTTATATATACAATTTACTTGCTAATGCAATACCGAAGATTTAAAAGGAACGTAATTCAGTCCAGTCATTTTATTTCACATTAGAAGTTTGTGCTTTTCAAAGCTTAAATTCTGATATTTTTAAATTATTTTTTTTTTTTTTTAGTGCGCTTCGATAATTTTAGATTTTTTTTTTTTTTTATTAATATGAACAGTACTTAGTTTCAAAGTTAGGCTATAGATTTTAATTGCTGTACAAAGTATCCATACTTAAAGTTTGCTGGATTGCCCACTTACGATAGATAGATATTGTCGACTTTTACTTTGCCAGAAACAAGTCCAATTCTATACAAAACTATCCAGCAATTTTAATATTACTTTAGTGAACATTTACTCTTAATTTCATAAATTTATAGTTTTAATTTTCCATTTTATATTTAGCGTGATTTCTATTAATAATTTTTACTTTAATTTAAATTTGTCCCAGTTTTAGTTTGATTATTTTTAAAGTTTTTAAATTAATTATCTATATATTTATCTATACAGTATTATTACTTAGTTTATTAAAGGGGAGGGGAGGGGGGGAGCGGATAATTCTTAACCAACATAAAGACTAATTTCAACAAGGGACGTTAATTTACAACCAACAAATCCAACAGAACATAAATATATCCTATCTAACTTCACGAACCTTATTGAACAGAAGCAATGTGTGTGGAGAGTTGAAGTAGAGGATTGAAGATAGACTATTGGAGATCCTAGCGACGTTAATCTGACGTTGAGCTTGAAATAATCTTGAGACGTTGGGAAGCTCTTGGTTGGCTGTACGATCCTTGTGCTGTAAAGCGTAGACAAAGGTTAATGGATCCCATGGTATACAGGATGTGGATATACAGTACATTCATTACATTTTAAGACCGAATGCTCCACACATACGTGAAGTGTCCTAATGGTGGCGTTCCAGGCAACCCTGTTACAGGCTGCTCCACTTCTCAATTTTTTGGATTTGAGATCGGCACGTATAGTCTGATCCCAACTTTGTTTTAAGATAATAATTTCCGATCAATTTAAATGCAGGTTTGTCACTTATTTTGTTTAGGGCGTTTCGATAATTATTAATTTTAAAGTCTTAAAATTAACAGATAGCTCAAAAGTTACCATTCAAATTAAAGAACAAAAAATCCTACCCAAAGCTTTTACCTGTACTCTAAAATAATTATTTTCATTAAAAGTGACTTAATTCTTTACCATCAACATCTATAGCTCCAAAAGAAGAAGTCAAATTATACCGGTAGCTATAATAACCTATTATGTTCTATCCACCAACCAACTCTACTCCTAAAATCGGTGATGGGCTGCTCTATCAGAGAGATCTGAGCGATCTCTGCCATACCCATAGCTTACTCTGACCGTTCCTTTTACTTATATATTTTCTAGATCTCAAGTGACTGCGTCTCTTCCGTGGATTGACCTTCCAATCTACCAAAATTGGAAGCCAAAGAGTCCCATTTTTCCTTTGCCCCTCAACTTTCTCTTCATAATTGCTGAGGGGCACAGGGCCCTGGGTGGGGCTTTGGTTTCCTGGGCATTTCCGCACCCTCCTCTGCTCCCAGCCATGGAGTGGCTTCGGTCACCCAGGCTTTATTGTGGTCGGCAGGGAGGGTTCTGTGGGGGCGCTCGGTTATGGCCTTGGCCTTGCTCGGGGCCGTTCGGCCAGGCAGCTTGGGGAACAACAACTCCTAAAATCGATTAATGAAATCAACACACATACCGGATTCCAAACAACTATGCAGAAAATCTTTAACATTAACATCTATAATTATACGCTACTATTTGGAAATTTAGTCCTATGTGATCTTATACATTGAAATATTATGTGCACATTAAGATTTATTATGCAGTACAGTAGTTAACTCTGAAGATTACTCTACTCCTTATTCATATTTTTTCACCAACCAACTTGTGGCACTCCAAGGATTCGAACCTAGGATACCCTCGCCAAAATTCCGCGTATTTATGCTATAATGATGAATAGTAAACTGATAATTTCTTTAATAATTCACTCCAACACCTCCCAAACAAATTAATGAAACCAAGCATGTGATCCACCAGGATTCTAACCTACTGTACAGTAGGTTACCACAGATTTTAAACACTACCCATTACACCATCAAAACTCAAAAACATCACAGGGAATAACTTTGATTGACAACTGTACAAAGACTGCTAAACTTAAAATAAAAAAAATACTAACCGTATAGTAGTATTGTAGGGAAGTAGTGGTAGTTTACTCCATTGAAGCTAATAGTAGTCCACTGCAGAGAATATTAGTCCAGTCTTTTAGTAGTACCAGTCCATTGAAGAGAATAGTAGTCTTGTCTAGTAGTAGTAGTAGTACCGGGTAGTCCATACAATATCTTCAATCTAGGTACGATCCTCCTAGGTCTTCTAGCGCTGTAATACAAGTAGAAAAAATATATTAGTTACATGGATTCAGTGCCATTTCCTAGCCTAAGATTTTATACTCCAATTTGTTGTTCATGTAGTAATGTACGGTCGGTCGCGCTAATAAGTCATGCCACAGCTGTCATTAACTTTAGCTTTCTCTGTACTGTATTAATGGGTCAGATGTTAAATAGGGTGGGTAAGTGTAGGAACATTTGTATATTTCACTCTACATGACAAAATGAAGCTTAGATATTGCCGATACCACTTGTTGATCAAAACATACCTGGTGCCGAGAAATAACTTATTAGCGCGACTGTACTGTACTACGTGGTGGATTGAGTTTTTATTTATAAATTTTGCGCAAGCGTCTTTCACATCGCGATTTAGTGAAGTGCTTTTGTCTATCCAAATACGGTGTAAATTACTACTCAATGCACTTATTTTACAATCGTATAAAACATCATAACGAGGAACATAACTTATGTGGGCAACTCTATAAGGATCATAACGAGGAACATAACTTATGTGGGCAACTCTATAAGGATCACCTACTGTAAGTTAACCCTCTCTGACATAACTCAATTTTGAGCCTATTGGTGATACTTTAAAGCTTTTGTTACCATCAGGGGTATTTAGAAACCTTTAGTTACTTCAACCTCTGCAGTTGTCTTTGAGTTAGCTGTGGCCAGAATACTAATTTTAGAGAGTTAATTATAAGAGTGGGCAGGTGCCCAACCTCAAAAAGGGTTGAAATAGGGGAGCTATCCCCCCGCCAAAGGCGGCTTTCTAGGGCCTTTCCTAGCTGATGCCGAGAGGATTGGGTTCTAGTCATGTGGTGATGGGCTGGTCTATCAGAGTGAGAACTGAGCAATCTCTGCCATACCCATAGCTTACTCTGACTGTTCCTTTTACATATATATTTTCTAGATCTCAAGTGACGGCGTCTCTTCCGTGGATTGACCTACCAAGATTGGAAGCCAAAGCGTCACATTTTTCCCTTGCCCCTCAACTTTCTCTTCATAATTGCTGAGGGGCACAGGGCCCTGGGTGAGGCTTTGGTTTCCCGGGCGTTTCCGCACCCTCCTCAGCTCCCCGCCATGGAGTGGCTTCGGTCACCCAGGCTTTATTGTGGTCGGCGGGTAGGGTTCTGTGGGGGCGCTCGGTTATGGCCTTAGCCTTGCTCGGGGCCTTGGGGCTGTTCGGCCAGGCAGCATGGGGAACAACACCAACAACTCCACTTCTTATTGCTAATCTGGCAACCTCTGAGTCATATATGCGTGAAAGGGTTAAAATACCAAACTCTTCAAAATACTAACCGATTAGTTGTCCTGTAGAGCAGTACATCAGGGGGTCCACATAAGAGTCCGAATACCATGCACTACGCTGTATCCAAAACAAAGAGGCTCCTTCTGTAACACCACCACCATTCCAGACGACCCATACAAAACATGTCAGGCCACAACGCTCCTTCAGTCAGGCACCAACGCTCTGCCTCTTGTCAATTGAAGAGAAGATTGCCAAGGTCACCGTACTCTGCAAGAAGAGTAAACACAAATAATTAAGTTACTTCCAAGGATTATGGCATTTGGTTTTATATTTTACAATTTAAAACTTTCAAAATAAACAAATCAAAACTTATACTAACACAGCAAAAAAAAAAAAAACTAATCAAAATGGCTATGTGGAAACTACGCTTAAAATAATATTTTATAAATATGAAGAATAAGACTTGTGCACAGTTTTGCAGATAGCTTACTTCTTTTTTAGCCATTTGGTCTACTTTTAAAGTACTGTACTGCTCAACATAATGGAATTTCATATGCCAAGCTTTTACTTTGTATTATATTTGCCTATTCAGGCATTTTGAGCCACATTTCTTTACCACAAACTTTCAAAACTCAAAAATTGGTTAAACTTAAAACAAACACTTCAACATACTAACCGAATATTAGTCCTGTAGAGTGGTTCATCGGAAACGTTAGTCGCCATCACAGACGCTCCATCATCAGGCCAGAACTGCGTCCACCACACACCAGGCCACAACTCTGCGTCCACTACACCACAACACTGCATCCACCACCAAGCCAAAACTCTGCGTCCACCACACCATCAGGCCACAACTGCGTCCACCACACAACACTGCGTCTTCCACCACCACTGCATCCACCACAAAACACCAGGCCACAACTCTGCATCCACCACACCACTGCATCCACCACCAGGCCAAAACTCTGCGTCCACCAGACCATTAGGCCACAACTGCGTCCACTACACAACACTGCGTCTCCCACTGCATCCACCACACTACAACAGGCCACAACTCAGCGTCCACCACACCATCAGGCGACAACTGCGTCCACCACACAACACTGCATCGTCCACCACACTACACCACCATCAGGCCACAACTGCGTCCACCACACAACACTGCATCGTCCACCACACTACACCACCATCAGGCCACAACTGCGTCCACCACACAACACTGCATCGTCCACCACACTACACCACCATCAGGCCACAACTGCGTCCACCACACAACACTGCATCGTCCACCACCACTGCACCAGGCCACAACTCTGCATCCACCACACCATCAGGCCACAACTGCGTCCACCACACAACACTGCATCGTCCACCACCACACTATACCAGGGCACAACTCTTCGTCCACCACACTACCATCAGGCGACAACTGCATCCACCACAGTACACCAGGCCACAACTCTGCGTCCACCATCAGGCCACAACTGTGTCCACCACCCATTACATTACATTAATGAAGTCAACGCACCAGGCGACAAAGGCCATATGGCACGAAATGTTTAAAGACGGGAAAGAAGTTAACTAAATATCATCGAGAACTCGAACATGATGAAGGAAGGACATAATACGGGAGATTCAGAAAGAAAATCAGCAAAACATGGGGGCCGGCGGAGGAATGCCAGAAAAGGGAAGAAACGCGTGCGGGCAACGGAAAATAAGGGGCAATCGAGGAAAAGATGGGAGACAGAAAGCTGAACGGTACAGCACGAGCAAAGAGTGAGGAGAACGGGACATTAAAAACGAATGGGTAAGTCTGGTGTGGCCAATGCGGAGACGGGCCAAAGCCGTCTTCACCACACAACACTGCATCGTCCACCACCACTGCATCCACCACACCACCATCAGGCGACAACTGCGTCCACCACACAACACTGCATCGTCCACCACACACCAGGCCAAAACTCAGCGTCCACCACACATTTTTTTTTCCCCTAGACTTCCTTATCCGTAATTAGAATTTAAAACTTTCAAAATAAAGAAACCAAAAACTTTGACAAACTCAGTAAAATGACAAAACTTGATCAAAATAGATGTTGAAACTATAATATTTAGCTTCATTAGTTTAGAGATTTAAAAGTATCTGCCCCAGAACTACGGCGACTTTGAGACCTTTTGTGCAATAGCGACTGCAATTTAGGAGGAACCTGCCCTAAGACGGGGCATTTTTCTAATGCAAATTGCACAAGTTTCTAAGAGTGTCTTTGGAGAATTTGTAAAGCTTTATGGAGAGTTAGCATAGAAAAATAAAGAAAATTTATATACACAGAAATATCAGTTTTATCAACTGAATGTGGAAAATTACAAATTGACAACTTACAACTTTAGGGTGCACCACTTGAGGGCAGAGTCCGACGTAGGGCAGATTCAGACACAGGGGCAGAGTCCATCAACACAAGTCTCGGCCAACACACCACCTGAGAAGAGCCGACCGACAGGATCGGTACATTGAGGAGATTCATTCGTGGCCACCACCTCAGGGAATCTGGCAATAGATAGAAGTGCCGCACTTAAGCTGTTCCCCACACTTTTCAATAAAAATAGAAACAAATTGTATACAAAAATTTGAATGGGTCGGAGTAAATAGGACATTAAATATTATTCAAGCAGACTTTACAAATAATACGATACTCTTATATGTCCAGGTTTTAAGCGACGTAAGATGCGTAATAAGCAATATATATATATAAAAAGGTTGGTCAAGGGTTCGAGTTTTATCCTAAATACTACAGATACATGGTAAGCGATACTACACGTTAAGCCAAGGTTAGTTTTCATCCCACATACTACGGATACATGGTAATACATGTTAAGCCAAGGTTGGTCTTTTCACACATACTACAGCCACATGTACTGGATACTAAAGATTACGTACCAGCTAATAAGTTAGAGTTAGTTTAGTATCCCATGTACGGTACCGGTACATGGGATACATACTAGCTGGTAGGTAAGGGTTAGTTTGGTATCCAACGTACTGTACTGTACTAAAGTTCATTCCAGCCGACTAAATTGTTTTCAAAGTTTAATTTCTGATAAATTTAAATGCATTTTTCCAAATTTTGTTTAGGGCGTTGTAGTTTCAATATTTTTTTTAATCTTTAGTTATTGATTTGAACAGCAACTTTTGAGTTACTTTTAAAGTTTCATATTTTAATTACAATCTTAACCCTTTCACACACATATGACGCAGAGGTTGCCAGATTAGCAATAAGAAATAGAGTTCTCTCATTCTTATAATAACTTCTCCAAAATTAGTTTTCTGCCCACAGCTAACTCAAAGACAACTGCAGAGGTTGAAGTAAATAAACTAAAGGTTTCTAAATACCCCCGATGGTAACAAAAGCTTTAAAGTTTAACTTCTGGTATTATGTGATCTTAAACATGGAAATTGAACGTCCACATTAAGAGTTCTTATGTAATACTTAACTCAGACAATTACTAAACTCATAATTAAAAGGTACCAACATTTATGCATACCAATATTATTTGATACAAATTTAAACAAGGAACAACTTAACTGGGCAACTGTACAAAGACCGCTAAACTTAAAATACAAAAATACTAACCGAAGATTACTCTTGTAGAGTAGTAGTAGTAGATTAGTCCTGTCGAGTAAGTATTCTTTAAGATAATCGTTGATTCAACGTACGATCTTCCCAGCCGGTCTTCTTGCGCAGTAATACAAGTAGAAAAATTATTTTAACTTTTATTACTGGAACAATGCAGTACTGTACGATATGAGTTTATTAGCTTGGCCAGACTATAAATGTAAATAAGGTTGATTTGGCCAATTGGATTGGGAATCCCAGGCGGCTCAGCTGACCAACAATATCTTCACGTGGTCGAGAACGTCACGGAGGTTGGAGTCCAGGCCAGTCACCACAACAGGACGGGGAGGGTCAAGAAAGAACAGTGTGTTTAAACTAATCATTTGGTTTGAAGACTGGAATGTATACAATTAGAAATTCATATCACCAACCCATCAATAAACTTACAATTAAACCTAATTATTCAAATAAATTAAACTAATTACCATGAAAGGCCATTTTATCCCTTCTGAAGATAATTACAATTATATATCCCATTATCTTTCCATATGCAACAAGACATTTATACTTGCCTTTCACTGTAGATCCGTGACACCAGCACCGCCAGGGATCTGCGTCCACCACACACCATCAGCAGGGCTCTGCGTCCATCACATCACCACCATCAGGGATCAGAGTCTGCTACACACCACCACCAGCAGGGCTCTGCATCTGCCACACATCATCACCACCAGGGATCTGCGTCCATCACATCACCATCAGGGATCAAAGTCCGCCAAACACCACCACCAGCAGGGCTCTGCGTCCGCCACACACACCACCACCAGCAGGGCTCTGCGTCCACCACACACCACCACCAGCAGGGCTCTGCGTCCAC
Source organism: Paralithodes platypus (assembly GCA_032716605.1). Taxonomy (NCBI): domain Eukaryota; kingdom Metazoa; phylum Arthropoda; class Malacostraca; order Decapoda; family Lithodidae; genus Paralithodes; species Paralithodes platypus. The sequence goes on along the minus strand of CM064561.1, from coordinate 19,627,538 downwards.
CACACACCACCACCAGCAGGGTTCTGCGTACACCACACACCACCACCAGCAGGGCTCTGCGTCCACCACATCTCGCCACACCGCCTCAGGTCTCCCTCGGCACCACACATCCCTCTCAACTTCAACAACCCATATCAGACCTGATGGAGCAGGTTTAGAAAACTTAGTGAACATTGAAACTAAAGCCCCTTATTCCTGGATAAACGATCATTATCAGTGAAAATATAGTTCGGCCCTATTCCTCGTCAGTCAGTACGATATGCTAGTTTTAATGGCAACGAGAAGTAAATTACTGTAACAACGCAGTACTGTATGAAATTGAACGCAAGTGACAGACCATTATAGTTTAGTAGTTATAATGCCATCAATAAGCAATTTCTTTTGAATATGTTAATGTGCTTTTATTGAAATTTGTTAGACCAGTTGCCATCCATTTGAAGAATAACGGTAGGAGAGGTACACCGTGGGTTTATTAGGTTTGGCAGACTAAAATTTTCAATAGGGTTGATTTGGCAGATTGGATGGCATTTTAGAGATAGTTTTAACTGAAACTTTGCATTGGTACCAAATATCAATCAAAAGAGTACTCTTTGTTTAAATCTGTTGTTACTTCATATTTTGCAATTATTTCTCTTTATATTATATGTATTCATTGTCGATAGTATCAATTGCTTACTTTTGCGATTTCCTTAGTTTATTTGTGCTATAAATGTAGGTTATTTGTAGGGTAGTTATTGATAGGGGTCACTTGAAGCATGCTATGCTTACAGGTACCTACCCGATAGCACTATCGTTAGTGAGTGCTGTACTGTATTTTATATATTATTTTGTAATAGTATAGATATCTTATCAATATTTGTATTTTTACTATTGTTAATGTCTTGTCATGTTGCAAATTTGATTTTAAATAATATTTTGACATTTAACATGTAGTTTCTTTATTCATGCAGAGTTTAGTAAAAATTTGCCAGAACGTCCCGGACTTCCCAAACTTGACTACTTCCTTTAACGTGACGATAGTGCGTTGTTATATGTGCGATTGGTTTGCTTGGGAAACAGATTAACTTGCTCATGTAGTGATGTACACCCTATGTGGTGGATTGTGTTCTTTTATTTAATAATTTTCATTTTAGTAAGCGTTGTTTCCACATAGCGATTTTGATAATTTAATTTGACTTTATATTGTCCTTGTCCCAATTTTGGTTTGTTTAGTTTGCAAGTTTTAAATTTTAATTTTAATCAATCTGCTTTAAAAATGTATTAAATAGTTGTCAAGCTAAAAGGGACCAAGTGCAAACTACCAGAATAACCTCTTCTGTACCGGCGAGATAGATTTTTGTTCACCTACAGCCTATATGTAAATTTTATGAAGCTTGGTAGGGATATATGGCAGGAAAAGTGATCAATTGACATGCCTAGCCTTTTCATTGGTAGACCCTTCCTAATCAAAGTAAAATCTAATATTTGCCAGAATTTGAACTTTACAGTACAGAAGGGGTTAATGGAAATGGGAGTAGAGTAAGCATCCCCGCACATACCGTATTCTTCTGGATGTTAAATGTGAAGTCTGCTTAGAGGGTTGCGTTTTCTCCAGATTACTCATCAGTCTCCGTCTCCTCTTTTAGTGTCTATTCAAGGGGTGTTTGAGCTGGACCAATAAACTCCGCCTCAGACCACCACAGGGAGGGAAACCCAGGCAGCCCAGCTGACCAAAGCTGCACAATCTTGTGCTTCAGATTACAGTCATGGAGGTTGGAGTCCAGGCCCCAGTCACTGCAACAGGGAGGATCAAGAAAGAACAGAGGGTTAAACTAATAATTTAGTTTGAAGACTGAATGTATAGGATTATAAATTCATATCACCAACCCACCAATTAACTTTAAAATACTGTAAACTTAATGAACTCTATTAAACTTATTACCACGAAAGGCTATTATTTATACTTGCCTTTCACTGTAGAACAGAGATCCCAAACAAGGGTCTGATAGAAGTGGAAGGGAGGGCACTGGAGCATTTTTGTTTAAAGACTTTAATGACTACGAGAAGGAATACAAGAAAATAAACCTGAAATAACATGGTTTTCACCACTTTATCACTTTCAAAGGCATAATTTGAACTATAAACTATAATCTGATCCATGCTTCTACAATAATAAAGACTAATAAGAGCCGTGGCATAGTCAGGCACATCAGCTGCTGATCAAAGGGTCGCTGGATCGAGCCCGCATTGTCAAAATATTGGTAGGTCAACAAATTTAATGCATGGTTTACCAAAGAGAAAGAAATGGTGAAAGTTGCAAAAAAGTAAGCTGTAACAAAATATGCCAACTACATTACCGTATAATTTATAATTATGAGAAACTTTCAAAATAAACAAACCAAAACTGGAATGACAAGATAAACTCAATAGAACTAATCAAAATCGCTGTGGAAAACTCTTGAACTGAGGGGTGGTGAAGGGAGACTCTGGAAAGATATTTGGAGTACTTTATAGAGTAGGGGGAAGGCAAAGATCTCAATGGGAATGAAGAGGTAGAATAAACAGGGTAGATCAGTCAAAACTTGCGTAACACACTGTACTGTATACATGGATGCAGCGATTCTATTTTTTCACCAACCAACTTTACATCGAAATTCAATTAATGAAATCAACAAATACATGTGGCACTCCAAGGACTCAAACCTAGGATACTCACAACAAAATTCTGCGCATTTATACATTACACTATAAAGACAGTTACAGAATATAGAGCGTGATTAACTCCTTCAAAACCATGACTATTTTAGTCTTACTGTACTCTGGTTACCATTAGACAATATTATTTAGCATGTAATCATGAGTTCCTTTATTTCAGAATTTTATTTTGCTAGATCCTTGTTTCCACAGCTATTTTGTTTAGTTCTTTGGCCTTTATATTGTCTTTTTTATTTTGCAAGTTTTACAGTGTAATCTACCTGTAAGACTCAAATGGCTAAATACAATCTCAATAAACTCTTAGTAACAGATCCTCCTAAACTGAATAAAATATAATTTTTAGCAAGAATCAAAGGTAAAATGTAGTCATGGTGCCGAGGGGTTTAATGGGTATAGAGCTAGGCCGGAATAACAGGGAACCGTGGAATATTTTGACATGCCTATATGCGGACTATGCCGTCCTGTTGGCGGAACTTAAACAGAGTGGTTACAGACTTCAACAGGGTATGCAGAATTAGGAAGCTAAAGGTCAATGTAGGGAAATTGGAGAGAATCTACTTAAAGAATGCATGAACAGAATTTATTTAATAATTTTCATTTTAGTAAGCGTTGTTTCCACAGCGATTTTGATAATTTAATTTGACTTTATATTGTCCTTGCCCCAATTTTTGTTTGTTTAGTTTGCAAGTTTTAAATTTAAATTTTAAGGAAGATTCTAGATAAATAACAGAAAACTTTTAACAAAGATATTAAGTATTGCAAGAGTGTTACAGTTTACAGTACTGGGCAAATATGGTAAAATAGAGATAAAAAGGTAAGGGAGACTAATTTTGACAACTAATTTATTCTTAAAGCAAAAATAGTTAAGTAAAAGTTACCAAACACTGTGTGCTGCTCCTAACACTTATGGAAGCGAGAAATTTACAGGAAGTCTTCTCCAAACACAGCTGTGGAAATTAGATTTTTCAGAATGGTAGCCGGCATGAATAGGCTAGAAGAGCCAAGTAATTGGAAAAAAGAAAGCCTTGGTCATTGAATGTGGGGTGGTCGAGTGGATAAAGAGAACTACTTAGGTGGTATGGTAATTCGCAGAGAATAGATGAAGACAGAATACCAAGAAAGATATGCAAGAGTCTGGCGAGAGGAACAGCTAGTTATGGGAAAAGTAGATAAATATTGTGGCACAGCCGATCAACTGACAAATTAGCCTATAGCAGTTTCAATCATGGCCAATCCTTTAGCGGGGGTTTGCAAGGCAGAAACTAGGCATTCAAGAGGGTTCTTCAGTTTGATCTGGTACAGTTTTTCACATACCTGGTGAACAGATTTTTAGCTTTAGTGTTTGACCTACTTTCAAACCGAAATTTATAAAACCAATTAAACCAATGAATAGGCTATAATCTTTTACGTACGAGTTTTAAGCAATCCACCAGAATAGATTAGCTGCAGTGTACTACCTGCTAATAAGTTTGATGCGGGAGATGCGTAACGAGCGATATAAAAAAGTTATGCGTTTGATCCCACATTCTACGGACACTACATGGCAGGCTAAGGTTAGTCATATCCAAAATACTAGAGCCGCCTCTACGTACTACTGCCGTCTACTATACCATGTTCCAAGTAGGTAGGTCAGATAATTACTCAAGGTTAAACAAATAAAAAATAAAAAAAATATATTTAAAAACTAAAATAAAAAGAAGAGCTAGAGCAAATGGGCTGTAAATATCTACACATATCCCTCCCTTTGACCCTCCCCAAATGGTACATATATTAGCCAAATTACTCTACCTTTTTTGTGAATTACAAGTTATTGATTTACCAAACTTATTTGGAACAGGGTATAGCTGGTAAGTGTTAGTATTATCCAACATACTAAGTGTTAGTCTTTACCCAACATATTAAACTTTATCCAGCAGACAGTAAATTGCTATATCCATCTTAATACTTTGCTACAACAAAGACTTATGAAAACTTTAAAATTTCATACAGAAACTATACTTTATTTGTCTATCATAACAAACTTATCTGTTAAGGTGAGCGTCTGCCATGGGGTATTAGAGGTGCAAGTTGAAAAATCCAAAATAGAGATTTTCACTGCTCCCGCGAGGGCAACACTCTAGGCATCTGGCAAAATTTTAGACCCTTAAAATAAAAATTACCGTAAATACAGCCCCCCCCCCCCCCCCCCCGCAACAATGTAGATAAATTTAGTTTTTCGCCTTTTTCTCAAAACTAATTATTCGAACAAAAAACCTAAAAACCTTAATAATTTTGGTCCGATTTTAATAAATAAAAAACCATTGGAAAGAGTAAATGCAGTAGAATGTACCGAGGATTTTTTGATAAACCCATAACTTTTTTGACAGGAGGCTAGAAACAGTTTAAATATATAAAAAAAACAATAACAAAATATTAATAAAAAACTAAGGTGTATCAAAAATCCCTGTATATTTTATTGCATTTTTCTCCTCTTTCCAATGGTATTTTTTTTTTTTTTAAAGTTTTGAAAATTTGGCCAAAATGCGAAAATCCGAGGTCGCGAAAAAACTATTCATCCGAATTTATTCATTTTTGAATATGTTGTTCCTAGAAGTGGTATCTATCGCCTGTAAAAATAAAAAATGAACACGATCGGACCATTTTGAAATACATGGCGGACGCTCCCCTTAATGGATTCAATTTTCTGTCAGCCGAAATGAACTCAACTACAGGTTTAGGTTAAGTTATGTGGTTACTGGTTAGGTTAGTAGCTTTCTCTATACTGTATATATCTTTGTACGCATCTCCGGCAGGAATGGAACATGGACTGGTAATATACAAAGCACCTTATCTATTATGGTAGATAACATGGACCGCTTAAAACAAGACTTTAGACCGCTTAAAACACTTAAAATTATTATGTAAAACTTGCAAAATAAACAAACAAAAACTTTAGACAAAAACCGTAAAAACACAAAAGAACTCTTCAAAATCGCCATGTGGAAACCACGGTGAAAATGGGTAAGGGAAAAGAGGCGTAAAAAACATGGCGGACAGAAATTTTCGATCGACTTAAGATGCACATGAAAATATTAATATAAAATAGAGTTCTTGTCATACAGAGCTGGTTCTTTAAAAATAATAATCTATTATTTGCCGATATACTTATTTAAAATCTGAATACTGTATCGATCTTTAAATGATATTTAAATAGAGCGTTATGTGAAGCAAACATTTTGACCAGTCTGAGAGGACGGAACTGACTAAAATATTCGGGAAAAATATTAAGTTTTGATCGTACATTGATGATATAGATACCATTGGAAAGCTAATGAAAAATCCTATAATGCCCTCGCTTACTACCGGTATATATTAATTTTCCAAAAAAGTATCTGTCATAATGGGGAAGGCAAATTCGGGCGGATTGAAGATATGCTTTCACCTACGGTGAAATTCCACATACAGTACTGTATTATATTTATTATTTTTATTTTTTTAAATCTTTTAGAATAACCTTTCTTCTTGCCGATAACAAAATAAAAAAACTAAAAAAAGCATTATGGGTGAAATCCGAATAAGTGAATATTTCGGTGCGGCATGGATTTTGACGAGAGCGAAAATTTTGTTTATATTTATTTCTATAAAATCCAAAATGGATTATAGAATATTCTAAACACTGCCATCATGTTCAGCGGAAAATATAGCTGTGATTTAGTACGACAAAAAAATCAGTTATTTAATAAGTTTCGGAAATATCTAAGTGAAAAATATCACAATTTTCAGCAGAAATATTTACGAAATTTACGATAACCATTATAGATTCACTATTTTTTGTCGATAGAAATATTGTAGTACAGACTTCCCTCTATCGCGTGAAGTGTATCTAGATGCAGTTGGGGTGATATTTGGGAGTGAAAAACTATCGATAAGATTATTATGTTAGCCGCGGCTGGACGATTTTTGGGCGGGAATATTCTAATTCAGTGATGTCAGTCCACAGATCAATAGGGCATAAGTAAACATCCTCAGTCTGAAGGGGTTAAGGGCGTCAAGCTGAAGCCGGACTTTTAAATAATTACGGAAAGCAAATAGGTCATAAGAAAACGAACATTAGAAACTCATCACTGTTTAAAAGGTTCGAGGCAAATCTTCCAACCAAAAATTATCAGAATACGAATCACAGTTTAAAAGACTAGAGGCAAATGTTCCAAGTAAAAGTAGACTAATCAGAATACAAAATTAAGCAATATAATTTAAGTTAAATCTTAGGCTAAATAGGCTAGCCTCCCTGAAGCCCCACACATCATGCTAACCAGGGGCAGCCATTCAGTGTGCCAAAATAGGTAGTTTTATATCTTACTACCGACGAAGGAAAATTTTCTTAATTACTATTTTGGGATCGTTCGGAGGCTGGAAGAGCTGAGCAGCCCAGCAGTTCTTGGTACAATTTATAGCTAAATAAATCTATGAACATTAACTAATAAGTATATTTACTAACCTACCTACAAATAGTTAGGCTTTGAGTCGTGAAAAGCTTTTAATCACACACATTAGCTCCGGACCTCCCTATCTGTGACTCTGTATGCGATCTTATTGTTTTGATATGTGATTGAAGCATTCACTCCTTACGACATCTCGACATACTGCACTAATATATAATTTTGTTGTATAGAAACCAACTAACTAAAGGAGGATTAAAAACAAATAATAATTGCTTATTACAGGTTTTCAACACAAACACTCAAAGTACAAAGTAATTAGCCACATTATCATATTTCGTAAATGGCGTTAAGCACCGAAGCCACCATACCAAATTATTGACTAACTAATTTAATATAAGTGACAAAATAATATCAGACAAGTTTCAGATATTACCAGATCCTAAAATTGGAGTACTGAATCCTAAGAACCAATACTATACATGATCCCCTTATGAGAGTTTATTGTTTGGCGCCTTCAGTTGGAACTGGTCTGTAACTTTTATCGGTCTTCCTTAACCCTTGTCTAGCGGGGTGTTTTGGGCTCATTTGGGCATATTCAGGCCCTCTTGCATGATAAATCAAGCATCTGCATGAATTTTTTTTTTTTAGCAAAATAATAGGCACTAAAAGCTTCAAAAGGAGACCAGAACGAGCTACGTAGCACTCGTGGTTCTCTTGCAGTGGTGCCACGAACATGGAAGTTTAGCATATATTGGTATATTTTTCCCAGCTATGCTCACTACTGGCTACAATGCCGGCCTCTCGAGAACACAGGGAACAGGAGTTAATGGGCGGCGGTAAGCTCTGGGAGTCTGCTGTCTGGCCCGCTATGCTCCCAGCCATTTGCACTATTTTAACCCTTTAACCCGCTGAGACCCAGCGTCGCACGTGTTAAGTCGGCAATGTATGTAACGCTAAATCCCAGCGACGCAATGGTTGCGTCCAGGTTAATTACTTCGGTCCTATGGCACCTAGAGGGCTCAGATTTGTATGGGAACTGTAAGTATCCCACGCAACCATGCCGATAGTTGAAAACTCTCAAAGTCCAAGCGCGTGCGCATGAGCACGCAAAAACCTTTTTTTGGGGGAAATTGCCTTAAATGTTTTACTCTTGTAAAATCCGTTTTCGGGGGCTCTGTAGGACCATTTTTTGAGTTTTTTTGATCAGTTTTTAGTGGTTTTTCCTTCATTTCTAACCCATTCGCTATTGTTTCTGGAAAGAAAACAAAAAATTCAACCCTCTGGGCGGGACTTTTATTACAAACTAGCTGGGGCTCAGCGGGTTAAAAGCCTTAATAATGCTCCTAACTTGGTGCAAGACTTAAGTCGAGCGCCGCCAATAAGGGGTTAATTACTGTGGTCTGAAAAACCCATTAAAATTATAAGCTGACTGCCCAAAATTGGTTACAAGTTAGGTAGGAGGGTATAGATAAGAATGCGCACGTTGGATTTGGGCGTCAACCCCGTTTTAAGTGTTTTCCAGCGTGTTAAATAGGAGGCGTTTCAGGCGTGGTGACAAAGCTGTTCATTACAGTTTTTATAGTAATTAAGAGCGAGATTTTTTCAAAAATCTTTCTAGTCACCATTTTGTTTGTACTGTGACTGGATTCTAATGTGTATTAGTGTGACATTACAGTTGGAAATAACTATATATAGAAAATTGTACCTCTTAAAAGCTGAAACAATATGTCAAGTCACTTGTGTCACTCATAAGTAGTGTCTTATTGTTATACATGTATGTCAAATGTGAGATATGTGATCTGGGCAATCAGCTGCTCAGCCACAGGTGGCTGGCTTGTAATTAAGTCACATAAATGACAGTGAGAAGTAACAGTACTAGTCAATCACCATAAATATTGTTATACTCTTAGTAAATCATCTAAGGTCAAGGACTAGGCTAAGTGTAGCACAGTGCACATATTTACACTGCCACTGTGTCTGAACATTGAAACCTTGGACTTTCATCCTGCAGATAATCAGATTCCAGCTTGAAACTGCTGCCAGGATTTCATGAAGTGTAAGTAGGCTATCCTATTCCTAGGCCTAAAGGCTAAACCTAGCCTAATTTAGGCTACTTGACTCTTGGATTATGTGACCTAGACAGCTGAGCTAGGCCTAAGCAATTTTGGATTTTTTAAAGCTAGGCCTATTGTGTTAAGGTAAGCTACTGTGTTTGAACTAATTTATCCATTTGGTCGCCTAGTTAGGGCCTAGCCTAGCTGCCTAGGGGGTAAATCTACAGTTATACTACCCCCCCCCCCCCCCCAACCCTTCAAAACACGCCTTTTAGCGTGTTTTTGGACGGTTCAGCAGACGCGGAAACTGGAAAACACTTATTTTGATAAAAATTTATCACCAACCAGATAAGTTTTCAGGTAATTTGTATTTTTTAATTTTTTATTTGATATACAGTGTTGTTTAATACCGAGGACGGTCGCATTTTAGTATTTTTAACATTAGCCTAACCTATCCTAATCCGTCTCACGACCGGTCTAAACCCAGCTCACGTTCCCTGTTCATGGGTGCGAAACGCTCTAAACCCAGCTCACGTTCCCTGTTTATGGGTTCGCGAATGTTTGTAATACTGTACTTCAATGTACGGTATCTATTTCAAGTCAAATATACATTTCCGCACATCATCAAACCATACTAAGTCTACTACTAATAATATCAACCCATTAGTACCAACAGAATAGTGACAAAATTGGGGTAGTATAACTGTAGATTTATCGCCTAGGGCCCTAGATCTACTTTTAAATTATATTTTATATAGGCTAGGCCTAAGGCCTAGAATAGAATTATAGTAGTTAGACTACTGGGTTTAGGCTAGCCTATAGCCTACTATACTAATCATATAATAGTCTTTCATGACTCAATTTATTAGATTAATTTACATTGTCGTTACCTATGTACAGTCATTTGACAGTGTTAGCCTGTTAGGCTATTAGCCTACTTACCGTAACTTACCAGTAGCCAGGTAATAGCCTAGCCTATTTATGGACAAGGTTATTATTACCTTCCAATGCAGGCAGCTCGGTGATTTTATCAAAGGCCTAGCCGCCTAGGCATATAGGCTTTGTAATTTTTGCTGTAATAGGCCTATTACCGTCTGAAATTATATTTTCTATTAGACTCGGTCACGGCAGGTTAGGCTACTGACTACGTAAGGGTGGAACCGTGGAACAAGAAAGGCAGCCAACTTGAATCAATAGATCCAATGCTTTGTTTTCTCGTTTCCGAATCCACACAATTTTGTCATGTACTGTACTATATTAACCCTTCTTTGGTGGCGCCCGGCTATTGTCGAGTGAAATAAATGTGGCCTATGTGGGGAGGTCCCGGCTATTGTCGAGTGCAATTTTGAGCACTTATTGTGCTCAGAGAGAGAGCGGAGCAGTGGGAGGAGCGTAGGTTACCTCATGACCGCTCACCACGGTGGCCGTGGAGTTACTGAGCTGTACTCCTTTGTACTCCACCCTCTCTCACTCGTTTCACACTTAATAATGCAAGAAAATGACGGTATTTTACCGATTTTGCCCTTCGGTTGCACGATCGTTGCAAGACAACCAGCCATCGTAGAAGGATGGTTCTGGTGATGCATACTTTTATTACGCTCTGGCTCTTGTTTATGCATGAAAACGAGCACGGAAACAAGCTCGTTTACAGTAAAACCCCCCACTGGGCGGCACATCAAATATACTCCTCCACCCGCTCTTAAGGTGTTAATACCAACTACCAATTCCAGTGGGGGTCTGGGTAAAAGGGTCAATATAAAGATGATTTACAGTAATGAAAATGCTAAAATAATCGCTTATTGTTTTTATCTAGTTTAGAGTTGTGTAAGGGGGTTTTGATGTGTGAAAATAGGGGGATGCATATTTACCCATTAAACAAAAATCTAAAAACACGCCCCTTCACTCGCGAAAAATAACTATTTGGCCATAACCGTTTGCTGTGGGATACAAAATATGTTGAGGGAGGCAAACCCCCCCCCCCCCTCATTATTTTACAATCAGTAACAGAATGTAGGAAAAGCATACTAGGCTATAACGACCTAGGATTAGGCTATTTTTTTTTTTTTTTTTTTTTTTAGCCGACTATTATCTTTATCAAAATTTGTCTAGATAACTTTATTTTTTTAACAGTATCAGAGCCATTTTATGGCCTTGAAAAGTCGCTAAATGCCCTCTCCGACACCCTAAAATGTCAAAAAATTCCCATCGTATCGATTCCTTACTCTATTTTTCTCTAATCCTTAATTACTACGGACAATCGGACAAGAACTTTTTTTTGTCTTTTGGCACCCTGCAGCCATAGCAGGGCAGTCTTAATAAGATAACTTTAAATACCAGAGACTGTATTTGAGAAGGCACCATTTTTCAGGATTGTCGGGTTACTCTGGTTTAGCAAATTAGCATATCGCTAGATCCATTCATGAAATATCCAGTTTCCTTACCTCTCATTTAGGAAGAGTCGGCTGCTGATCAAAGGGTCGGCGGATCCAACCCTCGCTGTCAGAATGTTAGTCTAGAGGTTCAAGTGCGGGGAACTTGATCTAGCGAAACTTCGCCATACCTCCTCGGGTTTCAGGCGTCTGAAAAAATAAAAATAAAAAATAATAAAAAAATAGCCTAGGCTAAACAAATAATACATAAATACAATAAACTGTGGCAGTGAGAAAGGCTCTCATACAGTAATGTGAAGCTAGGATATTTCTAGTTTTTAGCCGATGCAATCGATACACCAATTTTGTGTCTGAATAAGCCCTTTTTCAATATCAATAATTCCCTCTAGTAATTCAATCCTTTCAAGAACGAATTAACTCTGTAAACAAATTCATAATTGTTTAATCGAAGTCCTCTTTTTCTAGTTATTAACCCGCTGAGCCCCAGCTAGTTATTAACCCCTAAAAGTCGGCGCGCAACTTAAGTCGAGTTAAATAAAGCTGGACTATGTGGCGGCGCTCGACATAGGTCGAGTGGCAATTTCAGCACGTAATGTTGCTGAGAGAGAGAGACAAGTGGTGGCAGGAGAGTAGCGAGTGTATGACTGCTCCAGACCACCGCGGCGAACCTACTGACACGAATCTCACCTCCCTCCTACCTCTCTCACTCGCTATATACGGAATTGTATCGGGAAAGTGGCTAATTACATGCTTTTTGCACTCGCGTTGCACGGTTATTGCAAGAAAACTAGCCATCATAAAAGGATCGTTATGGTGTCATTCGAAAGCTCTGTTTATGCCCTTTCAGGGATAGATACTTGTTTTACGTTCTGGGTCTTATTTAGGCATGAAAATGATCACGTAAACAGCCCTATTTTGGCTAAAAACACCCCGCTGGGCGGTACATATAAATAAACCGCATAGGCCGCTCGTAAAGGGTTAATAAATGTAACACCAGGGCCCAACAAGTTTTGACATTTTTTTTTTATTCCAGAAACAATAGCGAATGGGTTAGGAATGAAGGAAAAAAAAAAAAAAAAAAAAAATAGTCATAAAGTGCAAAAAATAGTCCTACAGAGCCCCCCAAAACGGTGTAAAAAATTGAAGGCAATTTCCCCCAAAAAACATGTTTTTGCGCACTCACGCGTACGCGGTTGGACTTTTGAGAGTTTTCAACCATCGGCATGGGTGCGTGGGATACTTACAGTTCCCATACAAATCTGAGCACTCGGGGTGCCATAGGACCGGAGTAATTAGGACCAGACCGGCCAGGACGCATACGCTGCGTCGCTGGGTTCTGGTGATTGAACATTGCCCACGCAACACGTGCGACGCTGGGTCTCAGCGGGTTAAAAACGTATTTTATGGTGTATTATATGATATATAGAAGCAATAGAACTGTTCAAATGACCTGGGAAGTGTATATTAACTCCTTGCGACATATGAATAAGTCCACCAAAAACTCATGACGCGATCGCGTCATATGGACTTATCTCTATACATCTCCAATAAGTTTATGACGCAATTTTGCGTCATATGAGCTCAGCAAGTCCGATAAGTTACCATACGATAAAACCGTTGGTGGCAACCTCAGCCTCCTGCGATAATTCTAACGGCCGCAGTGTTGTTGCGAGTGTAGTGCGAGGCAGTGGCAATGATCCTGGGGCTCCCGCCTCCTCGGACTTACTGGAACATAATGTCTGGGAGAGTTAAACCAAATACAAAACTTTGAATAATGAGGCAAGAGATATGCATTTTTTATCACTTTTCAACCCAAGACCAGCGGGGGTCTGGGGGCAGCAGCCCCCAGGATGCCCAGGATGCCCAGGTTAGGTTAATGACCAGCTATGTAAATACAGTAGTGAACTTTTGGTTTAGTCTGTGCTGAAAAATCAATTTTCTTTAGGCCATACACTAAACAATTACCAACAAATTAAACTAGACTTGCGCAATCATTCTTGATCCGTTCTCCATATTTTAATAATACTTACGGAATAGGCCTAGGCTACTATATTTTTTAATTAACTTTGGCCTATAGCCTACATGTACACCATGGCATACACATATACAGTATAGCCTACCCTACTTAACTTTACAAATGTCATGTAGGCCTATAGGCTAGGCCTATACAAAATTATTGAATCCAACCACCTATCCTCGGGATTTGACCACTTGCGAGTTTCAGAAGTCTGCCCAAAAAAAAAAAATGGTACGATTTTAGTTACTGGACACCTATTTGACAGGTACCGCAACTATTAATACATATTTTTTTTCGGTTTCCACGCATCCAACACCAAGCTACACCCTTTTCTGGTGTACGGAACACTAAAAAAGCAATGGGGACACTTTAATAATTATAATAGGCCTACGAGACTAAATATTAAGACAACTCGATAAATCTACAGTTATACTACCCCTATTTTGTCGCTATTCTGTTGGTACTAATGGGTTAATATTATTAGTAGTAGACTTAGTATGGTTTGATGATGCGCAGTAATGTAGATTTGACTTTAAATAGATACATTGAAGTATTACAAACCTTCGCAAACCCATAAACAGGGAATGTGAGCAGGGTTTAGACCGTCGCGCACCCATAAACAGGGAACGTGAGGGGGAGTTTAGACCGTCGCGGAGACGGGTTACTTTTCGGTTAGGTTAGGTTAGGTTAGGTTAGATAAACAGGGAACGTGAGGGGGAGTTTAGACCGTCGCGGAGACTGGTTACTTTTCGGTTCGGTTCGGTTCGGTTCGGTTAGGTTAGGTTAAGTTAGGTTAATGTTAAAAATACCGGTACTAAAATGCGACGGTCCTCGGTATTAAACAACACTGTATATCAAATAAAAAATAAAAAACAACAAATTACCTGAAAAACTTATCTAGTTGGTGATAATTTTTGTTATCAAAATAGTTTTTTTCCAGTTTCCGCGTCTGCTGAACCATCCAAAAACACGCTAAAAGGCGTGTTTTGAAGGGGGGAGGTGGTGGTGGGTAGTGGGGGAGGGGTAGTATAACTGTAGATTTACCGACAACTCTGTTGCGTTCGTGGAAGTAGCGTCGCTTGGTTTACTTTACGCTCCTAGTGACTTCCCGGCGACTTGGCGGTCAACTTAAAATGGTTAAGCAGTTATACTGATGTTTTGGACAGACAGTTAGCCCATCGATCTTTTTAGGCCTAATAGGTCCGGTAGAGCATATACATAATTGCTATATACATGTCATTAACCTAAGAAGTGCGCATGGGGGTTATGAGACACCACACTCCTGTGCCCACGTATTTGAGCTGTTCCCATCACGAACATAGTTATTTTACCATAAATAGCATTAATACCTATCCATATGCGCCTATTATAGGTTGATTATAAAGGTATTAACCTGTTACATCAATATAACAAGTGGAAACAGCGTTTGGATGGTCAAAATCGGCGATACAGGCCGGGAGTTACATAATGTATGGCTGAGGCAACCCCCCTCCCCTCCTCCCCTTGTCTGGAGAGACACTGTTAGCAATACTCTCTCGCTCTTTCCCACGCTTGGTAACAGTGATGACAACGCCCTGCTACCAACTCGCTAATGTTAGCACGAAAATAGACCACAGAATAAGGGAATAACAGGGAAAATAGGTGATAACTGAAAGAGGTGAGGAAAGTGGGGAAGGAGGGGAGGTGTAAGAGTGATATTTGGCATGGCCCAGGAGCAAAAATAAAATAAATAAATAAAACAAACAAAAAAATTGGGGGGGGGGGGTTTAAATGGATTATTTTCCCAGACTCTTAAGTCTTCCAGCAGTTGCTGGGTTAAGAGCTGAAATGTATTATAAGTGAGAAAAAAAAAAAAAAAAAAAAGCTAAAATACATTACATACTGTAAAACAATAAGTTTTTCAGCCAGTACCCAACCAGCGGGGGTGGCAGCCCCCACCCATATACTAAGTTAGGTAGTTAGGTTAGGCTAATAGCCAAGCACATTAAAAAAAGTAGGCCTAGGCTAAGTTGCTAACCCAACCAGCGGGGGTGTGGGGGCGGCCCCCACCCTTAATACTAGGATAGGTTAGGTAAGATTGTTAAGTTAGGCTAATGTCTTCCCAAAGTTGACTATTTTTTATAACACAAGATATTAGGCTACCCACTCCACCCCATGAAATCCGAGCCAGCTTTCGCCAAAGTTGGCTCGAGTATTCACAAAATTGGGTTTTATGGGTTTGCAATTTGGGAAAACCCGAGCCAAGTTTTGATACAAAATGATATATTATTGTATTTTTAAGCTTTTAACCCCTCATTTTCCCTGAACTTCATAGCCCTCTGTAAATCTACAGTTATACTACCCCTATTTTGTCGCTATTCTGTTGGTACTAGTGGGTTAATATTATTAGTAGACTTAGTATGGTTTGATGATGCGCAGAAATTTATATTTGACTTTTAATCCTTGTCTAGCGGGGTGATTTGGGCATATTCAGGCCCTCCTGCATGATAAATCAAGTATCTGCATGACAAAAATATTTAGCAAAAAACTAGGCACTAAAAGCTTCAAAATGAGACCAGAACGAGCTACGTAGCACTCGTGGTTCTCTTGCAGTGATGCCACGAACATGGGAGTTTAGCATATATCGGTATATTTTTCCCAGCTATGCTCACTACTGGCTACACTGCCGGCCTCTCGAGAACACAGGGAACATGAGTTTAACGGGCGGCAGTAAGCCCTGGGAGTCGGCCGTCTGGCCCGCTATGCTCCCGGCCATTTGCACTATTTTAACCCTTTAAAAGCCTTAATAATGCTCCGAACTTGCTGCAAATTGGTGCAAGACTTAAGTCGAGCGCCGCCAATAAGGGGTTAATACATACATTGAAGTATTACAAACCTTCGCGAACCCATAAACAGGGAACGTGAGCTGGGTTTAGACCGGCCGCGAGACAGGTTAGTTTTCGGTTAGGTTAGGTTAAGTAAGGCTAGGCTAATAGTAAAAACACTAAAATGCGACGGTCCTCGGTATTAAACACTGTATAAAAAATAAAACAACAAATTACCTGAAAAACTCTGGTTGGTGATATTTTTTTTATCAAAATGAAGTTTTTTTTTCCAGTTTCCGCGTCTGCTGAACCATCCAAAAACACGCTAAAAGGCGTGTTTTGAAGGGGGGAGGTGGTGAGGGGTAGTATAACTGTAGATTTACCTAAAACAACACTATAGCCTATCTGAAGGAAAAATAAAAAAAAAACAATAAAAATTACTGAAATCGCTGTCGGTCCAAGTAAAGTTAGGTTCACCAGCTAAGCTTATAACCAGTTGTTGGGTCCATTTTTTGATAAAGACTTGCGTTATAGGCCGTAGGATACAGGACAGGGTTGAGGGGGCCTCTGCCCCCCCCTCAACCCCCCCCCGTGAATTATAGCCTAATCGTCATCTATGTGGCCAGCGGGGGGCAAGTAAAACAGCTGGCCGTAACCTCTAGCATCCTGGGTAAACAAACCGCGACGATCTGAAGCGACGACCGACTCCCAAACGCCAAGTTTTATTGTCGTCGAAAACTACATTTAAAAAGTTATAGTTTTCAATACTAGCCTATTACCGGACCAGAAAAAGGTGTACGTTGGTGTTGGATGCGTGGAAACCGAAACAAAATATGTAGGCCTAGGCCTATTAAATCCTTGGTGGTAGCCTACCTGTCAAATAGGTGTCCAGTAACTAAAATCGTACCAAATAAATAAATAAATTCATTAAATATATAGGCCTAGCCTATAGCCTAACCAAATAAATAAATACAATAAACTGTGGCAGTGAGAAAGGCTCGCTCATAATGTGAAGCTAGGCTATTAAAAAAAACTGATAGCCTAGGCCTAGGCTAGACCAAATTTTAATAAACCCCTTTTCAATATCCATAATTCCTTGAGTAATCAAATCCTTTCAAGTACGAATTAATGTAATCCAGCTTAGGTATAATAAAGACTTCTGTCGAGACTTTAGGATCGTATAGAGAATAAATTGTTTTAAGACCCTAAAGGAAGCTAAACAATTAGCCTAGGGGGGAGGCAATGTATCGTCTCGCCTTTTATATTAATTCACGTGCCCTATACATATATTTTAATGGCCACCACTTAATATTTATACTTACCTGGCTACTGGAGCAAGTTTATGACTGCTAGGTGCTTGGATGGTCAAGATGTAGAGCGATGAAAGAAGATGGCCGAAAAGTGTTACCGGCTGGTGTTGTTGGTAAAGAGCGAGGCCTTTTATAGGGAACATGCTTCGGACATAGACTCTGTAAACAAATGCAACTAGACGTGCGCAATCATTCTTGATCCGTTCTCCATATAGCTTTAATAATGTCAAATAGCATTTAATAATAGCCTACTTATGGAATACTATATTTTGTAATTAAATTTATACATTTAGCCTACACCATGGCATTCGTGCATATACAAAATTATTGAATCCGGCCAAATATCTTCGGGATTTGACCACTTGCAAGTTCCAAGAGTCGGGAAAAACAAATATATATAGGATAAAAACAAAAATAATTAAATAAATAGGCCTAGCCTACAGCCTAAACAAATATATAAATACAACAAACTGTGGCAGTGAGAAAGGCTTGCTCATAATGTGAAGCTAGGATATTCATAGTTTTTCGCCGATGCAATTGATAAGACCAATTTTTTTCTGAACTATCAATAATTCCTCGAGTAATCCAATCCTTTCAAGAACGAATTAATATCATCCAGCTTAGGTATAATAAAGACTTCTGTCGAGACTTAGGATCATATAGTGGATAAATTGTTTTAAGACCCTAAAGGAAGCGAAGCAATTAGCCTAGGGGGAAGCATTGTATAGTCTCACCTTTTATGTTAATTCACGTGCCCTATTTAATGCCCTATTAATGGCCACCAATTAATATATATAGACTTAGCTGACTACTGGAGCATGTTGACGAATGTTAGGTGCTCCGATGGTCAAGATAAAAGATGGCCAAATACGTTAGTTACACACATACCTTTGCTCGCCACGATGTCCAACCAGAGAAAGGACTACCTGTGCCGGTATTGCCATTGTCTACGAGT
This sequence comes from Paralithodes platypus, assembly GCA_032716605.1. Classification (NCBI taxonomy): domain Eukaryota; kingdom Metazoa; phylum Arthropoda; class Malacostraca; order Decapoda; family Lithodidae; genus Paralithodes; species Paralithodes platypus. The sequence goes on along the minus strand of CM064561.1, from coordinate 19,608,893 downwards.
CGGTGGCTTCTGATTGGCTGATGGGGGCTGATGTAGTGCTCTCTCATTGGTCGAGCCACTCACTCCCTCCCTCCCTCCTACCTGCCGCCTTCCGCTATGCTTCCGCCATTACCCCCCTCCCCCCCCATACCTGCTCTACCTTCGACAATCCCCTCCCCCCCCCCACCTTTCCCCTTCCTCCGCCTACTCTCTCTTTGTTCGGAGCAGAGATTGTATTCTTACTCTATGATTCGGAGTCCCCCCCCCCTCCCCCCCCTACCCCCCAATAACTTCACTCCCTCCGTCCCATCCTCACCTTATATGGGCACGCGATCACTTGTTTTATTTGGTTTTAGTCACGGTTAGATGATTTTATGCAGCTTAGGAAGGTTGTGTGTGCGTCAGAAAGCTATAGACCTATAGTTATGATAGTTTATATGCCATTAACCCCTTCTGTACCGGCGACGTCTTTTTCATTTTAATCTAGCTATATTTAGACGATTTTGTGCAGTTTTAGAAGATTTAAAAGTCAAGTGAGATAGTTCGAAGCTTGTTAACCCCTTCAGTACCGGTGACGTGTTTATAAATATATGTTCGCTATATTTAGAGGATTTTGTGCAGTTATAGAAGGATCTGTGGTAGTAAAAAGGGTCAAGTGAGATAGTTCGAAGCCTGTTAATAATGCTTTCATTAATTTCGTTGGAGGTGTTTGGTGTTGTGGTGAAATTAATAAAAATATAGATTACTGGAGGCCCTTTACAAACTGAATAAATTGGTAAAATAGTAGCCAGAATAAAGTTGAATACTAGGCCTCGCCGGTACAGGAGTTAATTTGGAGGCCCTTTACAAACTGAAACAAATCGTCTAATAGTAGCCAGAATAAAGTAATAAACACGTCGCCGGTACAGAAGGGGTTAACCAATTCAGTATATACCAGTGCCGTCCCTTCAATTTTATGATGGCTACTATTTGACGATGTTATTACAGTTTAAAAAGGCTCTCCAGCACTCAACAGGCTTCGAACTATCTCACTTAACCCCATATAACCACAGATCATTCTTAAGCTGCACAAAATCCTCTAAATATAGCGAATATAACTTGGAAGACGTTACCGGTACAGAAGGGGTTAACCCCTTCTGTACCGATGCCGTCCTTTTAACTTTATTCTGGCTACTATTAGACGATCTTATTTACTTCAAAAAGGGCCTCCAGCAATTGAAGCCTTGCGAGTTTCAGGCTATAAGGAAGTTGGAGCCGTGAACATCGATATCAAAGAGAAATACAATAATAATAATGTGAGTTTCTGATGGATAAAAATTATGATATAGTTGGTTTTATGTATTTATATATGTATTATGACCGTATTGTAGCTGATAATTCTGCTAAATATTGACGGCCACGGCTCCAACTTCCTTATACACCAAAACTCGCAAGTGGTCAATTAAAAGGCTTCGAACTTATCACTTAACCCTTTTTACTGCAGCAGATCCTTCTAAAGCTTCATAAAATCGTCTAAATATAGCTAGAATAAAATTTAAAACACGTCACCGGTACAGAAGGGGTTAAGGGGTTATTACACAGCTGAATGAAATCGTCTAACCTTAGCCAGAATATTATTGTTACCTCCACCAACCGACTTTACTCCTAAACTCAATTAATGAAATCAACAAATACATGTGGCAGTCCAGGGATTCGAACCTAGGATGCTCACACCGAAATTCAGTGTATTTATCCATTGCGCTATGAAGACAGTTAAAGCATGGTGGACAAGCCTACGATTTATTATGCAGTTTCGAATCCTGCATATCAATCGAAGCATGTACACAATTCCAACTGCGCTATCATAGGCTATGGATAGATGAATGGAAAGAGTAATTAATGGGGCCTTAACCCTTATTAGAACCAGTGTTCCGGTACGGAAAGGTTCAACCCCTTCTGTACCGGCGAAGTCTTTTTATTTATATTCTGGTTACTATTTGACGATTTTATTCAGTTTAAAAAGGGCTTCCTGCAATTAACAGGCTTCCAACTACCTTACTAAACGTTTTTTTCTACCTCAGATCCTTCTGAGGTAGGATGCCTCAGGTATGCCTCAGGATGCCTGAGGTAGGATGAGGTAGGTAAGCTGCACAAAATCGTCTAAATATAGCAAGAATAAAATATAAAACACGTCGCCGGTACACAGTCGGCACATTTTTCTACCGAAAAATGTACAAATTAAACTTGATGTTTTTTTGTTTTTTTAAGTTTGATAAAGGTCTAGCGAGGAAACTAATAAATATACATAGCTAGACATAATACATAATAGATAGACGTAATAGATAAGACATAATAGACCAACAAACAAACACTACCCACTTAAGGCCAACCCACAAGACTTCGAGATCAATTTGTGCATTTTTTAGGTAGAGAAATGCACCGGCAAAATACTAACTCCTGTTAAATTGCAGGATAGCTATCGCTCGCCAGGAAAAAATCGATATCTAAATGGCACGAAATGTCTTTAAAACCGAAAAACTAATGGGGGCGAACCTCTTAAAATCTCCCAATTAATGGGGCTAATCGCCGTTTATTTCGTAGTTAAATTACCTCTGAACAAGAATCGGCCAACCTGCGCACCTAAATTTCACGAAATGTCTTAATATTGACAAAGAAATGGGGCGAAAGGCCGTAAAATCGCCAAACTAATGGGCCAAACATCTTAAATTCTCAAAACTAATGGGACTAATTCTCATGAACATGAGGGAGAAAGGGAGCCAGAAAAAAGACAAACCTCCCTTTTAATGAGTAGCCTAGTCCCTGTATGAATGTTATTACGTCAAGCCAACTAACCTATGCATCAAATATATTAATTTCACTCCCAACACACAACACCTTCCAATGACATTTATGAAAGTATGTGATCCTACCGGGATTCGAACCTGGGCTACCACATACAGATCTGAAGCACGCTAACCATTACACCATCAAGACAGTTTGAGAACAAGAATCGCCCAACCTCCGCCACCTTGCTGCCTAAAGCAGGTATCACATGAGTTTTTATAGTCAACATTCGATGATCAACATTTTTCTGGCAACATTTCTGGAATATTATGCACTGGTATCGGAAACTAGACTGATGATAGATGAATTCAGGTGACAGAAATATTTTAAATGTTGATCTCATAAGCTGCCAGACCAGTGTTGAGGATAAATGTTGAGGGAAAACGCGCTCGTGTGACCCCAAACGGGGTCAAACACAACTCAATTATGCCTCTGACACCCACAGAAACTTCCTAAGCTGAATAAAATCGTCTAATGATATCCAAAACGCGCCATAATTATCAAGGGGTTAAGCACAAGGTCTAGGGAACAAACTAAAAACCTCCCCTTAATATATTGGTAAAGAAACACTCATAATTATAAACAGTTGTTATTGATGATATTGAAAGAGACACATACTGTCTACTGTACAGTACCTCTTCATTCCTCAATCTGTCTCTAAGAGTTACTCCATACATACTCCTCAAGCAGCTCATCTCCATCACATCCAGCTTTCTTCTCTCTTTTGCCTTCAGAGCCCATGTCTCAGCCCCATACATCACTGTTGGTACAACTATCCCTTGATGCATTGCACTTTTAGCTTTCATTCCGAGATTTCTCACCTTCCACATACAGGTCAGGTCAGGTGAACATACTTCCCATTGCTCCGAAAACTTTCCTTCCTTTACATACTCTGTTTTACCTCCATTCCTGCTCATCATTCCTCCTAGATATTTAAAACACTCCACTACTTGTTCCAGTATTTCCCCATCCAGCCTCACATCTACATTCACCCTACGAGCACCTCTATTACACACCATCACTTTACTTTTATTGACGTTCACCCTCAGCTTCCTCTTCCCACATACCACACCAAACTCTTTGACTATGCGCTGCAGTTTCTCCTCAGAATCCGCCAAAAATGCTGTGTCATCAACAAACAGCAACTGGTTCAACTTCCAATCTCTACTATTCTTTCCTACTAAACTCAATCCTCCACCCATAGTTCTCATTTTTGCCTCCCTCACCACATCTACCTGTCACCTATGTGAAGTTTGCCACTCTGCTAGTGGCACCGAGGAGCGCATCGCCTTTCGTTGTTTGAAAATTGGTGCAGCAGACTGTTCGAAGGCACGGAGCGCTCCCTTGCGAAGATGGGCTCATCTGGCACTTTTTGCAGCTCGACATCGAGGGCTCTCCTGAAGCTGTCTAATGAGACGCTCCTCATGTCTCTTACTCGCCGTGGGAGTTTGTTGAAGAGACATGGTTCTCTATGTAATAACCAGCCCTCTCGCCACGTGTCCATAGGGCCCCTTACAGTATTCAAGCCGCAGGCAATTCACCGCGAGTTTTAAATGTACTGTATGTAGTATCCAACCTGTAAGCCGTTTCGCAGCTGCAGCTTTGACCTGGTTATGCTCTTTGAATCCCATATTTTCAGACATTATCACCCCAAGGATTGACCAGATAGCTTCAATGCGTTTATTAGTCGAGAAGTATTTGGCCAAGAACAGAAAACTATATGCAGCATTCATGGATTTGGAAAAGGCCTACGACAAAGTAGATTGGGAAGGTTTGTGGGATGTGTTGACAATATAAGGGGTGGGAGGGAAGTTGCAAATGGCAGTGAAATCCTTTTATAGGAATGCAACGGCAAGTGTGAAGGGAGGGGATAAGATAAGCGAGAGTTTTGAGGTCCATGTAGGAGTGAGACGGGGATGTGTCATGATGCCTTTGTTGTTTAATATATACAAGGATGGAGTGGTTAGAAAATGTAGAGCAGGATCAATGGGTATAGGAGCTAAGCTGGAGTCTGATGGAGGAGAGTGGAAGATTTTAACATGCCTATATGCAGACGATGCGGTCCTGCTGGCAGAGAGTGCAGAGGAGCTCCAGAGAGCCGTCACACTTTTTGACAGGGTGTTCATACATACATACATAAAATTTTAAGACTGAGTGCTCCACACATACATGCAGTTTCAGTCTCTCGTACTAATGGCGGCGTTCCAGGCAACCCTATTAAGGGCTGCTTCACTTGTCAAGTTTTTGGATTTGAAATCGGCACGTATAGTCCGATCCCAGGTCTTCCTTGGTGCAGCTCCCTCCACAATCACAGACCTGCATCTTTTCACCCAATTTTGTTCATTCATTCTCTCCACATGCCCATACCATCCCAGTCTACTTGTGTGAAAAGAGAAAGTTAAAGGTAAATCTTGTAAATGTAGGGAAATGCAAGGCGATGGTTTTTTGAGAGGAGAATGCATGAAACAATAAGTCTTCAATTTAAGACAAAACATAGAATCAAGAAAGAAGATGAGAAAAGGTTTAAAATTAAACTGAGAAATGAAGAATTGGTTGTTGTTGTTGTTGTTGTTGTTGTCCCCAAGCTGCCTGGCCGAACAGCCCCATGGCCCAGAGCACGGCCAAGGCCATAACCGAGCGCCCCCACAGAACCCTTCCTACCGACCACAATAAAGCCTGGGTGACCGAAGCCACTCCCATGGCGGGGAGCTGATGAGGGTGCAGAAACGCCCGGGAAACCAAAGCTCCACCCAGGACCCTGTGCCCCTCAGCAATTATGAAGAGAAAGTTGAGGGGCAAGGGAAAAATATGATGCTTTGGCTTCCAATCTTGGTAGATTGGGAGGTCAATCCACGGAAGAGACGTCGTCACTCAAGATCTAGAAAATATATAAGTAAAAGGAACAGTCAGAGTAAGCTATGGGTATGAAGAATTGGTAGAGGTTGAAAGTTTTAAGTACTGTACTGTGCAAATATGGTAACATAAAGAGTGAGATAAACGAGAGGAAAATGCAAGGAAGGAAGGTAATTGGAGAACTGGACTGTATCCTCAAAGGAAGAACAGTCAGTCAAGAAGTGAAAAAATCACTGAGGAGCAGTGTGCTACTCCCAACACTCTCGTCTGGAAGCGAGACGTGGACTGCAAGTGACGAGGACCTCTCCCAACCGAGAGCTGTGGAGATGGACTACTTCAGAACAGAAGCTGGCATAAATAGGTTTGATGGACTAAGTAATAGAGAAGTACTGTATAGGAGTCATCCTTTGGAATGGAGGAGTGTGTTCTGGGCATTAATTGTGGGGTGATAGAGTGGATAAAGAGAAATGCATTGAGATGGTACGGTCATGTTCAGAGAATGGATGAAAACAGAAAGCCAAGAAAAATTCATGAGATTCAGGGGAATGGTGCAACTGGTAGCGGTAGACCACGCAGAAGAAAGTGGAAAAGTACAGTCCATCCTCCTATAACACGAGCTCCTACAACGCGATCCTCCTTCAACACGAGGGGGGGGGGGGTCCCGAATTACCTAAACCTCTTATAACCCGAGCCGAAAACATATAACGCGAAATGGCCTTGCCAAGTGCTTCAAATCCGGCGCCTCCTCTTACTGCGCGACCCCCCCCCCCCCCACCTACAGCGCGATGACGTCGATGCGCACTGGATTTTAAGATGATTTTGCTAATGGATAATGCCCCTGCCATCCTGCCTACCTGCAAAATCTCCACCCTCAATGCAATGTTATCTTCTTGCCTCCAAAAACAACATCCTTATCTCCATTTAAAGTGTTATTCCTACAACGCGAAATACCTACAACACGAGGCGCAGTGCCGCCCCTAAACTCGCGTTGTAGGAGGATGGACTGTATACTGTATTGAAGAAAACCTCCCACGTAGTGGAAGGGGCATTGTGGCGCGGGCAAAGGAAGCATGTCTTGACAAAGTAGCTTGGAGGCATTTCTGCCATGGCCATCCTCTAGCGGGAGTTTCGCAGGGGGAAGCAAGGTGTCGAAGATGATGATGATGATAAACTGCGTATTATTTTTCCTGGTCCATTGGAACACCTTACTTATGTCCTCCTGCAGCCCGCTCGTGTCTTCCTGTGTGTTTAGTAAAAAAAAAAAAAAAAGGAATGTGCCTGAGTAAATAGATGGATAGATACAGTATATAGATATTGGCTGCTCTATCCTCTTCAACCCCTGAATTGAATTGACTAATGAAAGTCTAGCACAAAGCCCGGACTCTTAAGGCACATGTATAAGTAAGGTGTCGTCATGTGTGGCAGAAGGGAACCAACGAACACCTTGAAGCTCCACTGGGACCATCTAGTGAGACACATATGATGCACCCAACATCTCCAAGCTTCAATCGCTAATCTTGGGAGAGATCGCAAGAGTTACAGGCTACCGAACACTGTACAGTCCCGAGGTCGAGACCTCTGGAGAGAATAAGACAAATGACTATAGAACACTACATAATTATACAGTAATGTAAAACACTACATAATTATACAGTAATGTAAAACACTACATAATTATACAGTAATGTAAAACACTACATAATATACTGTAATGTAAAACACTACATAATTATACAGTAATGTAAAACACTACATAATTATACAGTAATGTAAAACACTACATAATTATACAGTAATGTAAAACACTACATAATTATACAGTAATGTAAAACACTACATAATTATACAGTAATGTAAAACACTACATAATTATACTGTAATGTAAAACACTACATAATTATACAGTAATGTAAAACACTACATAATTATACAGTAATGTAAAACACTACATAATTATACAGTAATGTAAAACACTACATAATTATACTGTAATGTAAAACACTACATAATTATACAGTAATGTAAAACACTACATAATTATACTGTAATGTAAAACACTACATAATTATACAGTAATGTAAAACACTACATAATTATACAGTAATGTAAAACACTACATAATTATACAGTAATGTAAAACACTACATAATTATACAGTAATGTAAAACACTACATAATTATACAGTAATGTAAAACACTACATAATTATACTGTAATGTAAAACACTACATAATTATACTGTAATGTAAAACACTACATAATTATACAGTAATGTAAAACACTACATAATTATACAGTAATGTAAAACACTACATAATTATACTGTAATGTAAAACACTACATAATTATACTGTAATGTAAAACACTACATAATTATACAGTAATGTAAAACACTACATAATTATACAGTAATGTAAAACACTACATAATTATACAGTAATGTAAAACACTACATAATTATACAGTAATGTAAAACACTACATAATTATACAGTAATGTAGAACACTACATAATTATACTGTAATGTAAAACACTACATAATTATACTGTAATGTAAAACACTACATAATTATACAGTAATGTAAAACACTACATAATTATACTGTAATGTAAAACACTACATAATTATACAGTAATGTAAAACACTACATAATTATACAGTAATGTAAAACACTACATAATTATACAGTAATGTAAAACACTACATAATTATACTGTAATGTAAAACACTACATAATTATACAGTAATGTAAAACACTACATAATTATACTGTAATGTAAAACACTACATAATTATACAGTAATGTAAAACACTACATAATTATACAGTAATGTAAACACTACATAATTATACAGTATAGTATTACTCTACATAATTATACAGTAATGTAAAACACTACATATTATACAGTAATGTAAAACACTACATAATTATACTGTAATGTAAAACACTACATAATTATACTGTAATGTAAAACACTACATAATTATACAGTAATGTAAAACACTACATAATTATACAGTAATGTAAAACACTACATAATTATACTGTAATGTAAAACACTACATAATTATACTGTAATGTAAAACACTACATAATTATAGTAATGTAAACACTACATAATTATACAGTAATGTAAAACACTACATAATACAGTAATGTAAAACACTACATAATTATACAGTAATGTAAAACACTACATAATTATACAGTAATGTAAAACACTACATAATTATACTGTAATGTAAAACACTACATAATTATACTGTAATGTAAAACACTACATAATTATACAATAATGTAAAACTTGCAAAATAAACAAACCAAAACTGGGACGATACAAGATAAAAGCAAAATAAAAGAACACATTCCACCACATAGGGTGTAGCCTACATCACTATATGAGCAAGTTAATCTGTTTCCCAAGCAAATACCAAAAAATACTACAGTACAGAACACTAAACAATATTATACAATACTACAAAACACTATATAACACTACAAAACACTATATAATACTACAAAACACTATATAATACTACAAAACACTATATAATACTACAAAACACTATATAATACTACAAAACACTATATAATACTACAAAACACTATATAATACTACAAAACACTATATAATACTACAAAACACTATATAACACTACAAAACACTATATAATACTACAAAACACTATATAATACTACAAAACACTATATAATACTACAAAACACTATATAATACTACAAAACACTATATAATACTACAAAACACTATATAATACTACAAAACACTATATAATACTACAAAACACTATAATACTGTACTACAAAACACTACATAACACTACAAAACACAGAGCAGTAAGGAATAACAGGGATAAAGTATAAGACAGCAACCGGTACTGGACAAAAAGGACATTAGACACAACAAAAACAGTACTGTACTGTATTGAGATACACTAAGGAGATTGAATAAGTGAGGTGCACAATGAATTCAAACTCTGAAGCCTTTCACCACAGGAAAAATTAAACTGAATTTGAAATATAAATGGAGCTTGAATCGCAGAAATTGAAAAAGGATTCCATCATGTAGAATTTAGCATTGGATTTGGGTTACAATTTAGATATTATATTAGTTTACTTACTTAATTTTCTTCAGGTAAACCTTTGAGCATGATCAAAATTGAATAAATGCTTGCTAATACTAAACACAGCTGTTCAATTATAATGTAAAACTTGCAAAATAAACAAACCAAAACAGACGAACACAGTAAAAAGACAAAATAACTTATCAAAATCGCTATGTGGAAACAACGCTTTAGAAAAATCATATTATAAATAAAAGAACACAATCCACCACATAGAGTCTACATTACTACATGAGCAAGTTAATCTGTTTCCCAAGCAAACTAAACGTACACATAACAACGCACTATCATCACGTTCAAGGAATTAGGGTAAGTACATTATAATGTACAGTATTTAAATTGTATGATTACTGTGTATTTGATTGGCAACAATCAACTGCTTGGAATTGAAGTGAAGAACCTGTCACAGTCAAGTGCTAGCAAGAATAATTATATTCCTGTAATTCTGATGTGTCCTTCTATAGTCGACTACTAAAACAACAACAACAACTTTGGCTACATTTCTATACATTTTCTGCTATAACAACATAAAAAGCAACAACTTTGGCTACTTTTCTATAGTCGACTACTACAACAACTTTGGATACCTTTCTAGTCAACTGCTATAACAACAAAAAATAACAACTTTGGCTACTTTTCAATTGTCGACTACTACATCAACAACAAAAACTCTGCTTACCTTTATAACTAAATATAACTAATAACAACACTACCATACTTATCCAAATAATCCAACACAAATTTTATTACCTATTGGAAATCACCTTAATAGTGTCACTTACGAAGGTGCTTTGGTGATTTATAAGGCAGGTGGCGACTCGAATGTAGTGGTGACTTTAAATCAGCGGCGACTTTAATGTAGTGGTGACTTTAATACAGCGGAAACTTTTATGTAGTGGTGACTTCTATATAGCGGCGACTTGCATGTAGTGGTGACATTAATACAGCAGCGACTTTTAATGCAGTGGCGACTTATGTGTTTAAAGTTGCTGAACTGTTAAATCGCTTGTTGACCTCGAAGTACTGATGATCCTTTGTGTCTTGAGGAGCCGGGAGCCGTCCAAAAGTCTTATCTCCCTGAACAGTCCTCTTCTTACATGGCTCATAGGCTGTATAACCAATTGCCACTATCGATGAGACAGTTGAATTCCATTGCATGTTGTTGTTGTTGTTGTTGTTGTTGTTGTTGTTGTTGTTCCTCAAGCTGCCTGGCCGAACAGCCCCAAGGCCCCGAATAAGGCCAAGGCCATAATCGAGCGCCCCCAAAGAACCCTCCCTGCCGACCACAATAAAGCCTGGGTGACCGAAGCCACTCCATGGCGGGGAGCTAAGGAGGGTGCGGAAACGCCCGGGAAACCAAAGCCCCACCCAGGGCCCTGTGTCCCTCAGCAATTATGAAGAGAAAGTTGAGGGGCAAAGGAAAAATGTGACGCTTTGGCTTCCAATCATGGTAGATTGGGAGGTCAATCCACGGAAGAGACGCCGTCACTTGAGATCTAGAAAATATATAAGTAAAAGGAACAGTCAGAGTAAGCTATGGGTATGGCAGAGATCGCTCAGTTCTCACTCTGATAGACCAGCCCATCACCACATGACTAGAACCCAATCCTCTCAGCATCAGCTAGGAAAGGCCCTAGAAAGCCGCCTTAGGCGAGAGGATAGCTCCCCTATTTCAACCCCTTTCGGGGTTGGGCACCCGCCGCATGTTATAAGGGACAGATTAAGACCTTTCTCTTCCAGAAAAGTTATGATTTCGCGAGTGGCACAGTAACAAATTATTACAGGAGGAACACGGTGTCAGAGGGGATGATGATAATGGAAAGAGTTAAAAATACAATGGACAAAGAAGAAGGTTTATACACCATCACACACTGTAGTCCATTCATTGTAAGTAGGCTAGAAATTGAGACCCTTAACCTCTGTATCACAAGAAGGGTAACCGTCTAGCAAATGGGCTGCACATATCCTGACCTATTCCCTGGCTGACTTTTCCCAAATGATGAAAATATTAACTTTATTATTCAAGTCTTTCATACATACATACATACAGTATATTGGTTTATCGTCATTTTCCATTATATGCATTGTAACGGCTCATACGGGGTTGCCTTTCAGTAGTTGGAGTGTACTGTAGTATAATAAAGTCCCGCCACAGCACTGCCCCACCAAGTCATCACTGTAGCTGATGTTGGTATAGTGCTAACCGTGCCCCAGCAAGACTCAACAGTCCCCCTGCAGCACTTGCACCTGCAGTATCTGCAACCACACCAGCCTTAACAGTTACAAAAAGACAGCACCATAACAAGACTACTGTATATTAAGCAATTTGGACTATAGAACAATAAAGTCCTGCCCCAACACTGCTCCAACATACAAACACTGTTGCCGACACAGGTGTGGTGCCAAACAGTGCCCAGATAAGACTCAGTCCCCTGTGGCACCTATCCGCACCCCACCAGCCTCGGCAGTGCCATACCAACACAGTGCTAAGATAAACACTTTATTGCATAGTACTGTAATGGCTGTTAATCCATAACAAGACTCTACTGTATATTAGGCAATTTGGACTATAGACTATAGGTTAGTGGTCACAATATCTGGCCTAGCAACTTATAATGAATAGACTATACTTAAGCCAAAACAGAGGAGTATTAATATTCATTATAAGTTCTGTAACACTATATTTAGCATAAAATACAGCTGTTACACTAAAAAAAGGACACAGAGTTGTAAACATTGGAACAAGCAATCATGAAGAGTTTTTTTTTGTTTCTGTACAGACAATATTTACAGTTGTCTGATTGTAGGATGAGAGTCCAAATAATCGTAGTCACAATCAATTGACCACTTGCGAGTTTTGGGCTATAAGGAAGTTGGAGCTGTAGACATCGGTAAAGGAAGTTGGAGCTGTAGACATCGGTCAATAACAGAATAATCACCTAAATTTTGGTTGTAATGCTTATAAAATACATAAAACCCAATTCAACATACTTTTTATCCATCAGAAACGTACATTATTATTGCATCTCTGTTAAATACCAATGTTCATGGCTCCAACTTCCTTATAGCCTGAAACTCGCAAGTCGGCAATTTACATAGTTGGAAAGTGGAAGCGTATCTAATATGCAAAAAGGATTATAAATACAAAATAAATGCAAAATACAGGACTTTAAATTAATATACCTTTGAACTTAGGATCTTTTTGACTGAATTAAGTACAATATAACAGCTAAATACAAAATAAATGCAAAATACAGGACTTTAAATTAATATACCTTTGAACTTAGGATCTTTTTGACTGAATTAAGTACAGTATAACAGCTAAGTACATTTTCTGAGATACGGTACAAACACTCACTAGAAAGTTATGTACTCCTGGTCATCATACCAGGCGCTTAGTTATACACACAATCGTTATACAACATACGGAAATATACAGAGCAGTTAGTTGCCAAGTCTTTTTCACAACGTCTCCCCGATATACGGGGACTGGTATAAACCTCCCGTGCCTCCCACAGCTGGTTCCTCCCTCCACAGTTCAATATACCTGAGATTCCTATCGTTATTTACAATATTTCCGGTCAGGTTACATTGGTCAGGTCACTGTTACACGCAGCTACTGCTATTATCTACACACGTGTATACAAACTAATAAAGTAGGTTCTCTGTGGGTGTAGGTCTCCGATAAGTCTTTGATATAATATGGTTGTTTACAATAGATGGCTCCCTCGTATGTGGTCTCAGGCTACGCACACATTGAGTTATAAGACATGTATTCACAACAGTGTACATGCTTCACCTAACACACAAGGGGGCTACTATGCATATAGGTTGGTGTGCACGCATTGGCATGGCTCAGGGACTGAACACTCTGAGTGTACGCATAAGAGCAGTTAAGACGCCAGCCAGGTTGGTGGCTTGAGTCATGAGGGTGTTCATGGAAGGGTGGTCCATGCCCCGTCCAGCTACACTGAGAGCAGCACGCACGGTACCTTGGTAAGTGGTGGCCACGTCTCGTACCCGGGCTACAACGTTCTGGGTCTGGAGGGGCGTGGCCGTGTAAGTTACCACACCCCGGGCCACCTCTACCATCCCCTGCAGCAGTACTACACACGATGCTAAGCAGCCCAGTAGGGTCTCCTCAGATTCAGTGGCTGACTTCACAAACAGCTTAGAGGCTGTCACAAACTGCCGAGATTCACTGGTAAGAGCTTCTCTGGCTTCCTGGAATTTGGCTTCGTCCTGGCCAGGGCTGCGGCCTGAGCGCTGTGCCTCAGCGCATGCTCCTGCTACCTCTGTTAGCACACCAAGGCACTGGTTTACCACACCAGAGAAGCTACGAAAGGCTTCTCTGGAGGCTGGAGGCATTGCCTCCACATCTTCTGCTTCCTCCAGAGAGTCCTGATCAAAGCTGCCTGAGTCCAAAGAGTCATCTGGGTCAGCACCATGAGGCACTTTACCATTCACTAGCCGGGCCTTTGGAGACAGCTTTGGGGAGGAGGTCTGGAGTGGAGCTTCCTGGTTAATACTATTTTTGAGGGCAACATTGGAGGAGTCTGGGCGTGGCAGCCTGGATGAGGCTGAGTTTTTCTCAGCTGATCGTACAGGGCTCCTCACACCATTGGTAGCTGTGGTCGGAGTGGCAGCAGGGACACGACGGGCAGGTGACTGTTGACTAGTTTTAGTAGGCAACTGAGGCCTTTCCTCTGTAGTGCTGGACTTTCTAGCTGCCTTGGGGCTCTTCTGTGGAGAGAGACTACCACCACGAGGGGAAGTCAAGCTGCCCTTAGGAGATGTTGGAGAAGGAGTTGTTGTTGTTGTTGTTGTTGTTCCCCAGGCTGCCTGGCCGAACAGCCCCAAGGTCCCGAGCAAGGCCAAGGCCATAGAGCGCCCCCACAAAACCCTCCCTGCTTACCACTAACAAAACCCAGGTGACCGAAGCCACTCTAAGGCAGGGAGCTGAGGAGGGCGCGGATACGCCCGGGAAACCAAAGCCCCACCCAAGGCCCCGTGCCCCTCAGCAATTATAAAGGGAAAGTTGAGGGGCAAGGGAAAAATGTGACGCCTTGGCTCCCAATCTGCCAACTTTTAGGTTGGCAGTAGGGAGGTCGATCCACGGAAAAGACGCCGTCACTTGAGATCTAGAAGATATATAAGTAAAAGGAACAGTCAGAGTAAGCTATGGGTATGGCAGAGATCGCTCAGCTCTCACTCTGATAGACCAGCCCATCACCACTGGAGAAGGAGTTGGAGCAGGGGCCTTCCCTAACGTTGAAGAGTTGGAAGTGGTTAGCTTGCCAGAAGGGCGTGTGCGGTGAGTGGCTGGGAGTGTTGATGTGGACGAGGCGGTGGAGGATGTGCGGTGTGTGGTGGGGAGTGTTGGGGTAGTGGAGGAGGTGGGGCTGAGCTGTGGTTTACGTAGTCTGGAAGGCACGGAGGGAGGGCGTTCAGCAGTGTCGGGGGAGGGGGTGCGGCCAGGTTTGTGGGATGGTGACGGGGACGTCACTCCCAGGGTACCTGAGCCGCCTCTCACATTGTCCTGGAAAGGGAAAAGATGGATATATAATAATAATGTAAAACTTGCAAAATAAATAAACCAAAACGAGGACGAGACAATATAAATGCAAAAGAACTAATCAAAATCGCTATGTGGAAACAACGCTTTAGCAAAAACAAAACAATATACAGGTATATAAAAATATTATTCGATACTTTGCAGTCAACAACTCCCCTAACTTTTGAAAATTATATAATAAAGATCTCATACTACTTATGACAACCAAGGTGATCACACATTCTTTTTTTTTTATCTTTCCAATAACTATTATGGGGGATACTAACATCAGAACTATGGTACACTAGGTCCTATCAATATGTTTATACAGTATATACAGTACAGTATCTTACTTCAGGGACAACATTATGGAATAGCCCCCATAGGTGTAAATTGTTTATATGTTTTTATGTAAGCTATATGTGCCAATGGGAAAAAATGGATATACAGGTCTCCCTCGATTTTTACGATTGGGTTACATTCCTGAAAACCCGATCTAAATAGAAAAATCGTATAGCGAACCCTCAAATTAATGGGGTAAATGGGGATGCTTTCTCGGACCAGCCTAGACCCAAACCCAAACACCTAAAAACCTATAATAGTATCGTGAAGTGGGGCACTGGATAGTGAGGGAGACCTGTACAGAAGGGAATCAAGTCAGTTCGGCCACATCAGCAACCGAAGAGACAAAAAGGGTCAGGAGTCAACTACCTAGCCAGGCCAGGGAGACATGAGATATAGGCTGCCCGAGGACAGCCGAATAGGACAGAATAAGAATAGAAGGGGAAAAACATAGAATGAGGAAAGAAAAACTACTCAAAATTAGTCAAGCTGATGACCAAAGCTCGAGGGGAGAGGGAGGGAAATAACCCTAGCCCTTCCCCATCAAGCCCCAGTTGCTGGCCCCGAAGCCCCCCAACCATGCCAAGGAGAGTAGTACCAGGGGGAAGGAAGAAATACTACTGAGCAAAACTGAACCAAGATTAATTATCAAGTTTTTGTTTTATATATATCCGGAATGTCTTTACGACATTGTTTTACTTTTTAATCTGAATATAACTTCTTAAGCGGGTAGTGCTTGTTTTTTTTTTGGTTTACGTATTTATTAATTATCAATTTTTTAGTTTCTTCGCTAGGCCTCCATCAAGCTTAAAGTAGCACCCCCTACACCCTATTTCAAGATAAATTTGCACATTTTTCGGTAGAAAAATGTTCCAGCCAAAGGCAGAAAGATTTATTGATATAGTTCTAAAACCTAGATTTCATGTACAGTAATATATATACCAGTTCCATGTTTTAACAAAGGTATGCCTTGTCAGGAGGTCGGGGGCCGGGGAGAGTGCTGGAGTGCCTTTAGTGATCCCTGGTCTCTGGGTCTTCTCCTGGGCGACCTAGATGTATGTAAATTTGTGTTGTTTATGTGTTTATTTTTGTAGCATTGTGTTATCCCTGTTCGGGCTCTGTCTCAAGTCGGCCACCCCATCGAAAAAAGAAAAAAAAAAGTATGGGGTATGTGCCTGAGTACCGGTATATAGATCTATTTTCTCCACATGGCCAAACCACCGTAGCTTGCCAGTACGCATCACCTGACTGATATATTTTATACCAAGTCATTCTCTCAACTATGCTTTTGGTGGTTCCTCTCTCACTGACATTACCAATCCATCTCACCAAACTCACTTCAGTACGGTACTATCAAGTCTACAGGCATCTTCCTCTTTAACTGTCTATATCTCAGTACCATATAGCATAAAGCCGCTATCACACGAGCGCTTCTCCCTAAACATTTATCCTCAACACTGGTCTGGCAGCTTATGAGGTCAACATTTATAGTATTTCGGTTACTTAAATTCATCTATCATCAGTCTACTTTCCAATACCAGTGCAAAATATTCCGGAAATGTTGCCAGAATTTGTTTTGATCATCGAATGTTGACTATTAAAGCTCTTGTGTGATACCGGCTTTACACTTATCACAAATGCAGCATACAGTTTCCCCTTAGTGTGGGGGGATAGAGCATTGTCACTTATGAAAAACTTTAGATCAAACCTGAATAAACTGTTAAGGAAATACTCTTCCTTTGTTTATTCAACTACGTACTGTATATACAGTATATATGCTCAATGTTGACAGTTTGCACAGGAATGAACAAAGTAATCATTATATTATAAGTAAAGTATAAGAGACTCTTTACTGACCTGTGATGGGGTGCGGGGAAGAGGTGGTTTGGAGGTGGCCTTGGCGGGGGTTCTGGGGGGAAGCTCTGGGGGGTCGTCCTCCTGGTCAAGGCTGTCCAGTGAGGCCGACTTGACAGTTACCACACTCGAGGATGACGTGAGGGAGTCGTTACTGGAAGCCATACTCTGCTTCGAGGGTGAACCAGGAGATGCTTTACTTGCTCTTACATCATCAGTAGAGGAGGAGTTCTTAGAGGGTGACCTAAGGCTTGGGTGAAGGGTCACATCTTCACTGGAAGCTGAGGAGGACTTGGCAGGTGATGTGGATGGTGACCTCAGGCTTTTATGGAGGGTGACATCTCCTTGTGAGGCGGACTTGGCAAGGTTGCCGGTGCTCACAGACATTGACCTCTGGATTCTTGGGCCAGCTGTGTTGACAACCACTTTCCTAGGATGAGTGAGGGTGCCAGTGCGGGTGATGGGTGTACATGGGGGTGGAGGGGGCGGGGACTCATCTTCCCGGCCACTCTCGGCACGACTGGCTGGCACGGTGGCCTGACGTTGCAGTGTTGACGGACGCTGCAAGGAATGGTACCCTGATCGAGTGTGGCTCGATCCATAAGACCTCATATGAGATGTGGTTGATGATTGATTATCACTACTACTACTGCTACTATTACTACCTTTAACACTACTACTACTACTACTTTTAATACTACCACCACCACTACTGGCCTTACTACCCCTGCTCTCACTACCACTACTACTAATACTTTTACCGCTCTTGCTCTCGCCACTTTTCCCGCTACCATTGGCTGCCATCTTTCTTCTTTCAAAAGTACGAAACATTCTGTCATTCTCCTCAAGAGCCATGGCCAGTCTTGCATCCAGCTCCTGACCCGACGTATTGGACCGCAGGCTATCATAACCCGACGAGTCACTGTCCTTAGCTGGCCGGGCGTCCGGGATAGATCGGTTGGAAGTAGATGGAGGGGGGACAATGGGAGGAGAGGCGTTCAGGCCGGCTCGAGGGGAGGTATTTGTCTGACGTGGGGAGGAGGCAGTAGGATTCTCAAAGCGACGCTGGAGAGAGGCCACTTTGCCAGGCTTTGTGACTGTCTCGGAACTGACTCTTACTTCTCCTACCTCTTGGTCCTTCTCTCCTCCGCCCTCCAAGTCACTGCCATCATCACACACCATCTGTCGACATAAACAAAATGATTATAGTAGAGTGTTCTTATAAATGCAGCTACAGTACACTACAGTACTTCATTGGCGGGTGCCCAACCCCGAAAAGGGTTGAAATAGGGGAGCTATCCCCCCGCCAAAGGCGGCTTTCTAGGGCCTTTCCTAGCTGATGCTGAGAGGATTGGGTTCTAGTCATGTGGTGATGGGCTGGTCTATCAGAGTGAGAACTGAGCAATCTCTGCCATACCCATAGCTTACTCTGACTGTTCCTTTTACTTATATATTTTCTAGATCTCAAGTGACGGCGTCTCTAACGTGGATTGACCTCCCAATCTACCAAGATTGGAAGCCAAAGCGTCACATTTTTCCCTTGCCCCTCAACTTTCTCTTCATAATTGCTGAGGGACACAGGGCCCTGGGTGGGGCTTTGGTTTCCCGGGCATTTCCGCACCCTCCTCAGCTCCCCGCCATGGAGTGGCTTCGGTCACCCAGGCTTTATTGTGGTCGGCGGAGAGGGTTCTGTGGGGGCGCTCGGTTATGGCCTTGGCCTTGCTCGGGGCCTTGGGGCTGTTCGGCCAGGCAGCTTGGGGAACAACAACAACAACAACAGTACTTCATAAATACCAATTTTATATACAGGTCTCCCTCGATATATGAATGGGTTACGTTCCTGAAAATCTGATCTTAGATAGAAAAATCGTAAAGCAAACCCTAACATTAATGGGGTAAATGGGGATGCATTTTTGGACCAGCCAAAACACAAACACAAACACCTAAAATACAATAATAATATCATAAATTGTGGCATCGGATGGTGAGGGAGACCTGTACTGTATTAATAAATTATGTAAAACTACTACTGTGTTGCACTTACTCATAGCATTTTCTACATTATTTTAAACGACAAGGTTGAAAATATTACTGAACTACATCAATTCAATGTGATACTACTATACAATAAGTACAGTTGCCCTCGTAAGTTCTGTTCCTCTCCGAGATCTTATACATGGAATTATTATACACATGACACTTACATTTTTTTTTTTTTTTTTTTTTTTCCCCACTCAATCCCTCTCGGGCATAGGCTGAGAGCCTGAACATTCACCGCTTTACAATGAACAGTGCAGCCCGTGAGGTCTTGTTCCAGTCTAGGGAGTGAGACATATGAAGCACGTAGAGTACAACGAGCACCTGCCATCTTGCCTTCACATGAGGCACGGTGCTCACTCATGGCCCGAAGCGACCCCATTTCTGAAGCCACCTTGTTCCCGTGCATCTGACTAGTCAACTGATAATTAAAAGAAACCACACTTGCAATTCATTCATACCGCTATTAATTTTACTTTTATACATAAGATCAGAATGAGGAACAGAACTTATGTGGGCAACTATACATGCTGGAATTCATACATTAATTAAAAATTATTTGATCACTCCTAAATAAAATAATACTCTTAACTCATTCAGTATAAGTAATGTCCTTTTCATTATATTCCACCACTTATTAGACCAGGCGTGCAGGGAAGTACAGTACTGTACCTATACTCCTCGGGAGAGCTTTACAGTAGGTGGAGTATAAGGATTGATAGACCTACTGTTTCACTACCTGGTATCCTTTGCTGGGGTTTTTCTGTGCCTCAGTTCTACCTTGATCTTAAGATACACACACTGCTTTATGGTAATCTAATGTTTACACGAATGGAAGGGGTAATTAATGGGGCACTTAACCACAAGGGAAGGCCTCGCTATAAATTACTCCTGAACCTGGATAAATTCATATTTGTTTTCATCAACCCACCAATTAATTTATAAATAAACCTGGATAAATTCATATTTGTTTTCATCAACCCACCAATTTATTTACAAATAAACCTAACTAATGAAATCAATGAAAGTAATGAATACATGTGGTACTCCACATGTAACTCTTTTCCAATTTCTTATGACGTAGGGATGCAGCGACCCCACTGCATGGCATTTTGGTGGTGCAATCAGCTTTTGTAGCAGTGGACCCCATGGTTCCTATCTTCAGAACATTCCTATGCTTGGTATGCTTCCGGCCAGGGCCCCACTGGGGTAAATAAAAACAGGAAAACAGTGGTGGAACTGCCATCCGGGTGAGGGACTGCTCTGGGTCTGCTCCTTCAGTGTTAATGATCTTAATCCACTAGTGGAAATGGCACTGTGGAGTGGGTCAGTGGAGGCATGTCTGGGAGCCTGTAGGCAGTTTCTGCCATGGCCATCCTTTTTGAGGTGGTTCCTCTGGAAGTGGGGCGTTAGACTGATGATGATGATGATGACAGGCATTCTCAATTAACCCTTTTAACTACCACAGATCCTTCCTAAGCTGCATAATATTGTCTAAATACCTGTATAGCTGAAATAAAACAAAAGACATTCCCGGTGGTGAAAGGGTTAAGGACGGGGTTAACGTGTAAATAATCTCAACTGTTCATTAATGTGGCTACCGTACCTTGCTAATGCCTTCCTTGGCTTCATACAGGCGGCGGATGATGTCCGAGGAACGGTTGTCCTTGTCATCCGAGGTGGGCGGGGGAGGGATGATAAAGGCAGATAATTATGTCGTACTCGTTCCCACCCATTCTTCTTGTTTCAGCATAGGCTTGTAGATCCTGCATGGGAGAGTAAAGGAATTAATTAATGGAGTAATGATAGACATTATACATACAATTTATTAACCCCTTCACTAATATTACGTCATTGTCAGCATACTCTGGTTACCATTAGAGTATTTGCTTTAGCTCATAATATACCTCTAGGACTAATATATACCTCTAGGGGTAAATACAATCTCAAAAACCCTCTTAATAACAAAGGTCCGTCTTAAACTGCATAAACTCGTCTGATTTTATCCAGAATAAAAGATAAATAGGCGTCATGGTGCTGAAGGGGTTAAAGGGAGATTAATAGGCGTCATGGTGCTGAAGGGGTTAAAGGGAGATTAATAGGCGTCATGGTGCTGAAGGGGTTAAAGGGAGATTAATAGGTGTCATGGTGCTGAAGGGGTTAAAGGGAGATTAATAGGTGTCATGGTGCTGAAGGGGTTAAAGGGAGATTAATAGGCGGCATGGTGCTGAAGGGGTTAAAGGGAGATTAATAGGTGTCATGGTGCTGAAGGGGTTAAAGGGAGATTAATAGGCGGCATGGTGCTGAAGGGGTTAAAGGGAGATTAATAGGCGTCATGGTGCTGAAGGGGTTAAAGGGAGATAAATAGGCGTCATGGTGCTGAAGGGGTTAAAGGGAGATTAATAGGCATCATGGTGCTGAAGGGGTTAAAGGGAGATTAATAGGCGTCATGGTGCTGAAGGGGTTAAAGGCAGATTAATAGGCGTCATGGTGCTGAAGGGGTTAAAGGGAGATTAATAGGCGTCATGGTGCTGAAGGGGTTAAAGGGAGATTTTCACTTAAGGTTTTTATCTGGATGCCGTTCTCCCTAATGTTTAGACCCATTAGTTTTGTGATGAAACACAATCTAAATATGTTTGGTTGAATTACTGTATATCAAAATAGGATAGGGTAGGTTATGTTTGTTTACTTTATTACACTTAAGTTTAACTTTACTACAAGTACTGATCACAAAACTACCAAATCAAATAGTCTACCTTAATTAGTAAAGTACTGTACATAAATGTATGCATGCATTCATGTACAGTATAATTAATAAGGATATGATTGTATTGAAGAGTACAGTACTGTACAACAAAGAAAAAAGACACACACCAAGAAGAGAGATGGATTACCAGAGATAAAGTGGGAACCAAGAGAAGAGGTACATAGAGAACCAGATGGAGGGACGAGATCCAAAAGTTTGCCAGTGTGGGATGGAACAGACTAACATATGAATGGTTCAAGTGGAAATGCTTTGGAGAAGTCTATATCCTTCAGTGGACTATCAGGTGAAGGTATTGAGGGATAAACCTTTACAACGGCATCTCGTACAAGAGTGTATAGAGAGGGGAGAAGGGGTGTTGGAGAGAGAGGAAGCTGTTGGAGTGACTGTTATGATGATGATGTACTGAATATAAATCCATTGCGAGGAATTGTGAGATTGGTAATGATGATACTGTACTGAGCTTACCACAAAACCGTCGGGTGATGGTGAAATAGTGGGTATGAATGGAAAAAACAATTATCTACAGCTTATGTGGGATAGTGAAGTTTGGGATGAGGATAATATACTGAACTTACCACACAACCATTGGGTGGTGGCAGTATAGTTTTATTTTTTATTTGTTTATGTTATATGTGGAGGAGGGAGACGAAAGACAGAGCTGCCTGTGACAAGTGCCTCCCCCAGAGTTGAAAGAGTGACAGGGCCAAAATCAGGGAATGTTAATAAGTTTAGGGATTATTTTAATGTGCAGTACTGTTTTTTTTTTTTTTTTTTTATGGCAGAAAGAAGTGTGGTGTGCTTGTTTAGTGTAGTGAAGTAGAGGTATAAATGAGAGATAACATCTTTGACAGCCAATACAGGATTATTAGAGTTGATGTAGTGAACTTACCACACATCCATCGGGTGGTGGGGGGATGGTGAGGTTGGCGATGAATGAATCAATGTCCTCCCCTTCCTCCAGTTCTATGCCCAACTGACGGAGGGCGGCCAGGGTGAAAGCGGGTTGAGTGCCGGACACACCCAGTGCCCGACCGTTACCCCGACCTGTGGTGCCGCCGGACTGGTCAGAGGTGGTACTGGTGTTGACGGAGCTCAGGGAGACACTGTCATCCGTGTCACTCGTGCCTTGACAAGGATAAATGGATGGCTCAAATATTATGGATTAATTTATGCGTTATATCTCTTTATTTTTTCTTTGATATATTAGTTTACCCAGATCACTGAGTTATAATACAAAACACTCACAGGGCTGGCCTTTAATATTTGGTAGCAGTAATAAAGAAGTTTAACCAGATCAATGAGTTTTAATATTTGGTACCGTACTTAAGAGAATAATATGAGACAGGTTAATGCCGTGAGTTTGGAGATTAAACGAGGCTGACGATTATAGGTTTAACTAGCAGGGGTACCCGGCGTTGCCCGGGTAATCACCATAATCACCATCACTACTACTACCATAATCACCATCATCAATCACTACTACCACAATTATCACAATACTACTACTATCATAATCACCGGCCTCGACCTCCCTGTGCCTCATTAAATGGCGACCTCGATTTCGGCCGCTAAATGACCTCCGATTTTGGATCTGACCTCATCCATACCCCCATTTTGGGGGGCCGCGAACAACTTTCGTTCCATACACCTTTTCGATCGGAGGCCTCCTTCTGCCGCAAACGGCAATTTTTTTCGATTTTTTTTCGCTCCCATATACTACATAAGTTCTGCCGAAAATGTTATTAAACAAAAGTGTCCGATTTCCACTAAACTCGCCTAAAACCATCTCCAAAGCCTGGGCTTTCCAACGGTGCCCCACACTCCCACCTGGCACCAAAACTGTGGGAGGAGTTTAGTAACAAAGGTCGGGTAACTGACAGACAAACATTGACCTTTATTTATTAAGATTTTAGTTTGTTGTGAGCTTGGAAAACGATAGCTGCAGTGATGCCAAGTTGGGGGGAGCAGTGTACAAAGACTGAATTATTTATTTATTTATTTTGCAAGTTTTACATTATAATTACATTGAATTCCTTTACTTGTTGTGTTATCTAAAATAAATAAGGGCTGTATAAATTAGTAATTTTACTAACCGGTTAGAGTGGAGTCCGAGAGGCTAGCTAGAGCTTCGTGGTCTAGCCATGCGGGGTCAGTCAAGGATCGCAGGTCACCGAGGTCTCGCTCCAAGTCCTTCAGCTCCTTCTCCAGAGTCCCCGGTCAGCGAAGGGCGTAGGTGGGGTGCTCACCTGCGGCGGGAATACCTTCGATCCATCCTGCAGAGGTAAAAATCATAAATACAGGTCTCCCTCGACTTACGATTGGGTTATGTTCTTGAAAACCCGACCCGAGGAGAGGGCTTAACACAGAGCCCTGGTAACTCCGACTTATTCTGTAAATTCCTTACTCAATACACTTTTCACCCTCACTGCCGTTCATGAGTCCTCATGCATCTTCATTATCGCACGCACCAGCCACTCCTCTACGACAAGGTTACACATAGCCCACTGCACAATATCTCTGGGCACCCTATCAAAGGCCTTCTCCAGGTCTACAAAAACAAGGTACAGATCCCTCTCTTTAAGTAAATATCTTTGCTGCCTGACTATGAAGATAACATAAATTGTACCACGTCCTGGCATGAAACAGGACTGCATATCGTTGATAGAAATGCTTTCCCTGATCATGCCTTCAAAGACTCTTTCACAAACCTTCATGACTTGATCAAGCATTTTCAGGATCCTATAATTTCCTTTATCTAATTCATGTACTGTATTCATAAAAATATAAAATATAATAACATAATGCTAAAATGACTCGGTACCAGTGTCACTTGTACACATGTATATGCTAGCACCTGATAAGCAAGATCGAGCTGAATACACTGATTACAAATCAAATTAATTTGCAGCAACCCCCTCTCGGGGATTAAGTCGTCTGGCAATAGATAGATACTGTAGATAGATAGCTAAAATAAATCAATGTCTCACTTAATATAATATCAATGAAAAATAAATGTAATCCTCACATCATCAGGAGTGATAGGCGGCAGAATCATGGTCAGATCTATTATATCCGGATCCAAATAAAGCGTCCCTTCGGCAAACGCATATGGCAGCCCCGAGTTATCCTCCAACTGTCGGATGAGGGCGCGGATGTCGTCCTCTCGCGCTTGGAGGCTGAGCGGAAGGTTGTCGGTGGAGTGCAGGCCGAAGGATGATCCGCTGGGTTTGAGAACGGAGGAAGGTCGCTGGGGGGCCTTGCCTTGGGCTGTAAGGAGGGTGAGAGGGATTAATATACTGTATTTAATTTATTAATTTTTATTTTATTATAATGTAAAACTTGCAAAATTAACAAACCAAAACTTGGACGAACACAGTAAAAAGACAAAATAACTTGATCAAAATCGCTAGGTGGAAACAATGATTAAGCAAAATAATAATTCTTTATAAATACAAGAACACAATCCACCACATAGGGTGTAGCCTACATTACTACATGAGCAAGTTAATCTGCAACTGTCTTCGTAGCGCAATGGATAAATGCACTGAATTTCGGTGTGAGCATCCTAGGTTCGAATCCCTGGACTGCCACATGTATTTGTTGATTTCATTAATTGAGTTTAGGAGTAAAGTCGGTTGGTGGAGGGAACATAATAATTTATAAGGGGAGCGAGAGGGATTAATATACTGTACTGTATAATCTAATTTATAAGGGGAGCGAGAGGGATTAATATACTGTACTGTATAATCTAATTTATAAGGGGAGCGAGAGGGATTAATATACTGTACTGTATAATCTAATTTATAAGGGGAGCGAGAGGGATTAATATACTGTACTGTATAATCTAATTTATAAGGGGAGCGAGAGGGATTAATATACTGTACTGTATAATCTAATTTATAAGGGGAGCGAGAGGGATTAATATACTGTACTGTATAATCTAATTTATTCATTTCACTCCCAACACCAAACACCTCCCAATGAACTAACCCTACCGGGATTCAAACCTGGGTTACCACATACAGATCTTAAACAGTCTAACCATTACACCATCAAGACAGTTATTAGGGATGCAGTATTGGAATATGCTCAGTGGTCTGGTTAATCTGCTCTACTTAACATAACAGTATTAGACTACCGGTATTAAAGATTGCAAATGAGGTGATTGAAAATAAGGGGAGATGATAAACAATGATTGAGGACGTGTTATTATTATATTAACCCCTGCTTCCCTGGGAATGCCCTAGGGCAGAGAAGAAAGGGGAAAGGAAGAAAAAGTACGGGAAAAATCAAAGTTGGGCTGGAAAGATAAAGGTAATACAATAGATTCATAGAAGATAACACATACCGGTAGAATATAGAGAGAAAAATACAGAACGAGAGAAACAGATATATACAGAGCGAGAGAAACAGAGATATAAACAGAGCGAGAGAAACAGAGATATATACAGAGCGAGAGAAACAGAGATATATACAGAGCGAGAGAAACAGAGATATAAACAGAGCGAGAGAAACAGAGATATAAACAGAGCGAGAGAAACAGATATATATACAGAGCGAGAGAAACAGAGAAAAATACAGAACGAGAGAAACAGAAAAATACAGAACGAGAGAAACAGAAAAATACAGAGCGAGAGAAACAAAGAAAAATACAGAGCGAGAGAACCAGAGATATATACAGAGCGAGAGAAACAGAGAAAAATACAGAACAAGAGAAAAAGATAAATATACAGAGCGAGAGAAACTGAGAAAGAGCTATAGATTGACGTACCAGGTCGATGTGCAGGACTCTGGCTGGGGGTGGACTGGGAATCGGTGTCACTACCAGACCGCTCCTCACTCTCCACTACCTCACCGTTTGGCAGCAACTTCTGGCCCTAAGGGATCACAAATATATCCTCAAAGTTTGTTTATAGCTGAATACACATACAGTACAGGCAAAGTAAAAAGCATATCTGCTTACACATACAGGCAAAGTAAAAAGCAGGGGTGGCCTGTAGTAACATTGGTAAAGGCGTTCGGTTTCTAACTGGGAGGACTGAGTTTGATTCTCGGCAGGTGGAGATGCTTGGGCAACCTCCTCACACCCCTTGCCTCTGTTTCGCCTGACAGTAAAATAGGTTACGCGCCAGGGTGAAAAGGGGTCTTCGGATCCTCCGGCCCTTCAACCGATTAAAAAAAAAAGTAAAAGCAAAATGCCACTACATCTTCTGGCCTTGCAGTATCATACAACATTGTCAAAGATATTTTACAGCTGCTTATATATATAAGATATACAGTACAGAACAGTATTATGAAGATAAACAATTATCTGGCCCTTTATCTCCATTATTAATTCTCAAAGTTATTTCATAGCTGCTACAATAAAGGCAATTTATATCTAATAGTGTATTTTATAACACAATAAAACATTTATCGAGTGGATGGGACTCATCAGCCTTGGTCGGCAACCCCTTTAGAGGAGAAAACCTTATACAAATCTGGTTGGATGGGACTCATCAGCCTTGGCTGGCTGCCCATCTAGGGGAGTAAACCTTATATAAATCCTCGTGGATGGAGTAGCCACCATTGTTGAAAAAATAGTACTATAAGATACACAGAGGGCCTCAGAGTCAGATGGGCCCTAAGTAGAGTGGTCAATCCTGTAAGTCCTTTAATAAACTGGCACGGGTTATCCTCATGGGGGACAGTTCCACTTGGGGACATTTTGTGCATGGCCACCCTCATAAAGAGGAGAAAGGTACCCGGCAATAGAGAGATCGATAAAATATAACATTCTCAAAGTTACCAAATAGCTCTATATCCATATACTCAGGCCCAATCCCCACTTTTCCTTTTTTTTGGGGGGGGAGGGGGGGGGTTACTCAAGATAGAGCCAGAATAGGGACATAGCTACCGTACTGAACTAAAAACAATAAATAATTCCCTCTACCCACCTGAGTCAGAAGGAGGAGTGAGTCCGAGTGTTTGAGTCGGCCATATTGATCAGAGCGGACACTCTCCGTCTCTGTGGTCTCCCCGTCCGCATCACTCAGGTAGTTCTCCGCGTCCTCCACCAGCCGCTGTAGTTCTGCCACTCTCCGGATCACCTACAAGTCGGGAAAGTTTGTGTAAAGGGGGGAACCGGGAGAATATAATCTTTTTGCATAGACAAAAAAAAAAAAAAAAAAAAAGGAATACAAAAAGAAAAAGAAAGGGGAAAACAAAATAGGAAAAGTGGGGATTAGGCCTGAATATATACTGTACATACTGTACATACATACGAGACTCAGGGTGGATTCGAACCTATGCCTCTTGTGACTTGCTCTGTCATTGTACATCACTCTACACTAGTGGGCCTGAAAGAACTCAATCCCGCCACATTAAAATCCGATCTGGATCAGCACCCGACAGTACGGATAACTCAATACTGTAGTCAACAATCTTGCTAGGGCTAAATGCATGCCCAAAATATGCCAAAATTTTAATTTTTTATCTACAATTGGTGTGATTTTGTAGACATGTAGCCATAATTACGTCTTTCCAAGCCATTTCATACATTATTATATGTATATGAGCCATTTTGATACATTTAGAGGATACACAAGGGTGATAAGACAGTTTATAGCTGATATCTTTGCATATGAAGGGTCGCACATACAAACAATGCAAAGTGACATTCGCATAAAATAAGTTTCATGTTTTTCTAGCGATATACTATACAGTAGAACAAAACACGTATTTCCCCACGAGAGGTGCTTCGTATCGTTTGTATGTGCAGCAGCTTCCGCATCCAAAATACTGTATGCAAAGTGACATTTCTAGGGGAAGTCGTTTTTGTTGTATATCACTAAACAAAAACATGAAACAAATTTTATGCGAAATGTCACTTCGCATCTTGTGGATGTGCGTTCCTTCCATATTTTATCCAATAGTTCGGCACATTTGATATTCCATGCCACCCTCAGTCACCCTGTTTGCCAAATTACCGGAATTTTAATGCTGTTTCATTCGTGGCCACCCCTTCGAGGATCACGGCGTCCGACAATAGATAAATAGATAGATCTTTTGTTAAGCTATATTTTCAACTTCCCATTGGCACATACAAAAGTTTCTCACGTAAAGTAGTTGTAATGTTCCTGAAAAACAAAACTTTAAATTTAATAAACTTTGAGTGATAATGAATGGGAGTTGCAGGGTCTGGTAAATGAGTTTGGAACAGTGTGCGAAAAACGGAATTTGAAGGTAAATGCGGGGAAGAGCAAGGTTATGGTCTTCGAAAGGGGTGAACTCACAGAGTGTGAGGTGAAGCTGAACGGTCAGGCTATGGAGATCGTCAACTCTTTTAAGTATCTGGGCAGTGTGTTGAGTAAAGATGGGACTATGGATGAAGAAGTGCGGGAGAGGGTACAACAGGGGAAGAGGGTTGTAGGAACGCTGAAAGCAGTAACAAGAAATAGGGTGGTCAGTATGGAAGTGAAGAAGTCCTTGCATGACAGTGTGGTAATCCCGACACTGACTTACGGAAGCGAAGCATGGACGTTGGCTGAGAGACTCAGACCAAGAGTGAGAGCAGTGGAAATTAACTACCGTACTTAAGAAGTGCGTGCGGAGTTACATGGAGGGATAGACAGACTAATGAGGAAGTAAGAAGGAGATGTACATTTGTCACATTAGTATTTTCAAGGTTTAAGTCTTTAATATATTTCTTGATAGCTTGACCCCAAGTATTTTTCTCATTTGTTAATTTCTCCTGTGTTATTCTTTCTAACAGTCCGTTGCTATCCTCTCCCAATAGATATTTTAGATATTTTAAGTTTCCTTCCATTATCCTCGCCTCCATAGAAGAGGCACCTATCTCCCCTCTCAGTGTTGCTTTTTGAGCATATCTAGGAGCTCCTAAAATATGTCTGTATACCTTATTTTCTATCGTCTGTAATTTATTTATATCTGTATTAGTAAATTCTATTACATTTGATCCATACATAATTGCTGGGAGAACCACACACTTCCAATATGTCTTACCTATTAATATTTTATTGCAGCTCTGATATTACTGGGTACGTCATGTTAGCAAATCTATTAGCCTTCTCTATCGCCTCATTCTTCTGTAACTTGAAACATCTTCTAGTATCAGCTATTTTAATCCCTAAGTATTTTATTTGTTTAGTAACTTCAATTTCTCTTGTTATCTGGCTTATTTTTCATGTTAAATATCAATATTTTGCTTTTATTTGTATTTATACTTAATCCGCATTCATTACCTATATTAATTAATTTGTCAATTGCTGCCTCAGCTTCTTCAATGGTGTGTGCCAGTGATAATCCGTCGTCTGCATAAAATAGAGCTTTTATTTTAAAGTATTCATCTATATATCCTCCTTCACCTTCCAAAGTATTTATAATTTCATATGTTGCTAATTTGAAGAGTGGTTGATCCCGTGCATCCCTGCCTTATTCCACTTGTTACCTCTAATTGTATTTAGTTTTTATTTCCTTGATTTATTATTGTTCTATCACCTGTGTATACATTACAAATTGTGTCTATTATATTTTTATGAACTTTATAATCTTTAAGTATATACTTTAATTAATTTATCTCTCTTTATCGAGTCAAAGGCTTTCATAACATCGATTGAGATAACTATTAGTAATTTCTTACGTTCAAATGTTCTATAAATAAGTATTTTAATATATATAGGTTGTTTTCAATCCTTCCTTTATTTGTAAATCCACTTTGTGTTTCCTTTACTTCATCATTTACTCAGAGATGTTCCTCGATCTTATTTTGTATTGCAGTTGTCATGAACAATTTATAGGAGATATCAGTTAAAGCTAGAGGTCTCAATTCATTGGTTTTAGGTTTTTTCACTTTTGGTATCATTACTGTCTTTGACTTCTTCCATCCTTCAGGTATTATTCCTGTTTCTAATATATTGTTAAAACATTTTTGTATTATTTCAAGGCATTTATTACTTTTTATCATTGCTTTATATATTTCAGGTTTTAATGAATCAGGACCTGCAGCTTTGTTATTTTTTAACTTTCTCAGACTTTCCCTAATTTCTTCCTTAGTTACATTTGGTTTTGTCATGCATTGTATTTGTTTATTTATTTGGAAAACCATCTCCATGTGCTCACTGATTTCCTCAATGAATGACACCACCTGTACATTATTTTCTTCATTTTCATTCCTGTTTACTGCTATTTCTACTTATCTTCTATTTTCCTGTCTCCTGTTATGTCTATCCATTTCCTCTATATAATTATTCTTAATTTCTACATTCCATACTTCTGATATATTGTTTTCATGCTTTTTGTATATACTACTCCAATATTTTTATAATTCCACTTTAGTTTCTCTGTCTGTTAACTCTTCCCCTTGTTCATTGTATAGTTTTAATTCTCTATTGTCATTAGTCTCTTTTTTTCCTTAATTTGTTTATATATTTCCACATTTTCTTGCTAGTATCTCCACCCTCAGTAATTTCTCGTTATATTTTCCTCATGCTTATATATAGCTTCTTTTATCTCTCTTTTCACTTTTATCTTCTGGTCTATATATAATTTGTTGTTTCTTTCTTCTACATTACTCTTTGCATTCCTTCTTAATCTATTGTAATGCTTTCTTCTTTTTATGCCATCTCTTATACTATTATTTATCCAAGGTGCTTCTATTCTGTTCACATTTGTATTACCTGTACAGTACTGTATTATCTATTTTACGTCTGTATATCGCTTTGAGTTTTTATCTGCTGCTTCTTTTATTTTGTATTGAAACTATCTATATCCTGCATCTCATTAATTGTCACTTTATTTTCTAATTCTAAAATGAAATTTCTCAGAGTTCTCATCTGTTTTGTAATATACTTTGTCTTCCCATTGTTTACTATTATATATTTTTCCTTTTAGATCTTTAATTTCAAAAAATACTTGAATTAAATTGTGATCCGATAGATTGGGAGGTTTGACGACCTCCCTTATAACCAAATAAGGAAAACCTCTTATTTGGTAGCAGTCTCGGAGTATCCAACGTAGGGCTTATGATCTCAGCCGCTACCACAGCGGGCCGATTTATCGGTTGTTGTTGTTGTTGTTGTTCCCCAAGCTGCCTGGCCGAACAGCCCCAAGGCCCCGAGCAAGGCCAAGGCCATAACCGAGCGCCCCCACAGAACCCTCCCCGCCGACCACAATAAAGCCTGGGTGACCGAAGCCACTCCATGGCGGGGAGCTGAGGAGGGTGCGGAAACGCCCGGGAAACCAAAGCCCCACCCAGGGCCCTGTGTCCCTCAGCAATTATGAAGAGAAAGTTGAGGGGCAAGGGAAAAATGTGACGCTTTGGCTTCCAATCTTGGTAGATTGGGAGGTCAATCCACGTTAGAGACGCCGTCACTTGAGATCTAGAAAATAATTATATAAGTAAAAGGAACAGTCAGAGTAAGCTATGGGTATGGCAGAGATTGCTCAGTTCTCACTCTGATAGACCAGCCCATCACCACCATCACCGATTTATCGGTACTCACGCGAAGTAACCAAATAATCTCTAGAGTTGCACCTCAATTCACTACTAGGCACGTTGTACACACTCCGAGACGACTAGGAAAGAAGAGATAGCGAAGGAGAGAAAGAAGTTATAGTTACCCATTTAATCTAGCTGCTCTCCTCTGAGACATGCTCCATGTTCTATGAGCCTGCGCGCCAGGACCTGCCAAAGTATCGAGGCATCAAGTAATCAGTTTAGATTGGATGGGCAGGGGATCGGCATGAGGGCGGGATACTCTGTCGTTGGATACTCCGAGACTGCTACCAAATAAGAGGTTTTCCTTATTTGGTTATAAGGGAGGTCGTCAAACCTCCCAATTTAGTAGCAGTCTCTACGTTTCCAACGTAGGGCTTGAATCCCAAATTGGAGGCGGACATCCAATAAACCATAAACCCCAAGCCGTAGCACAAGCAGAGGACCAAGAAAAGACACAAATAAACAAATCAGTTTATTATTAGAAAAAGAGCGTAACAGTACGGTGCATATTAAGGAAGTACATGTTACCAGTATCAGTCTAGGGTCTTAAAAGTGCTGCAGCAGGTTAAGGAATAGGTCATGTCGACCGGAGAATGGCACACCAATCTGGGAAGAATGAAGGCAATTTGTACATGAAGACAAGAATCTGAAGGCAAGGCACAGTAGGCGGAAGATCTCCAAGGACACTCTTTAATTACAAAAACCGGGTATGAGGCATAGACATACCAAACAAGTAACCCCTAGACAGTAGAGTCTATACGTAAATAAGGAAGAGAGATAACCTTAATACTAAACAGGGATGACATACATGTAAAATGAAAGAGAGAAAGGCATTGTACAATCATACAAAATGACCCCCCCCCCCCCCCCCCCAGTGTAGGGAAAGGAAGAAAATACAGTATGGGATGAGAAGAGACACAGGATGGAGATGAATCACGTGACACATTGGCCTAACGCAACACAAGGCACACCTGGCCTGGCAGTGGACATGGACAGGTACGATGAGACAAAAGTGCTGTGGGAGGACCATAACCCTGTGTCGGCTATATCCGAAAGTGATGAATTGTTGAGAAACCTCACAGTCGCAGCATAAGAGCGGACATCATGAGCGGAGCCCTTCGTAAGGGGATTACTCGCAGTAATGACATGGCGTAAATGAAGTCCCACAGCACGTTTGCCTAACCGTGTCCCTGTCTTAGGGGCCAACCAGAGCGCCGTCCCCGACGTCGGCACAGCGGCACGCACATACGTATGCAAGGCTCTTACCGGGCATAGCGGATGATGCGTGCTCCCACATTTTAAAGCTGGTACAGTAAACGGCTTAAAAATGTGCGCCTCACGTTCATTCTTGGCCACAAAATGAACGGAAGGGGCCAAAGTGACTGACCCCAAGGAAGGCGAAAAACTCATGCAATTCGGGGCCCTCGACATGGCAGCCAACTCCGAGACCCTCTCTCCTGTAGCCAACGCTAAAAGAAACAAAGTTTTATCAAGCAGATGAACAGGTGTTGGGTTAGTGGTGTAGATGGGTGAGGTAAGGAGCCTTAGAGCCTTCGCCAGAGACCATCGAGGCGGTATCTGGCGTGGGGGCGGTCTGAGCCTAAAGCAGGCTTTCATGAAAAAAGACAGCTCCTTGTGAGGGAGCACCAGCCCCATCAAGGTCTCAAAAGGCTCCCTAATAGCGGACAGGTGGTTCTTAATGGTGTTGTACATGTAAGTGCGTGTCGCAAACAAGTGATTAAGGTAATGGAAGACTAACGCAACCGACGGAACTGTTTGTTCGGTGTCATTGATCCATTTAGTGGAAAGTATTCCAATGAGACTCGTAAGTCTTCCAAGTAGCCTTAGTCCAGTGCTGAGTAAGCATATCAGTCAAGCAACGTCCATATTTCGGCAACCACCCTGCCTCACAAACATCCACGATGCGAATGCCAACGAGGTCCCTAGGTCTCCAATCTGTCCCAAGTGGAAGTCTGAGACAGACAGGGGAACGGGACTCGGGCACCATCGCTTCAGCTGAGCGTACCAGGCTTGGGCCGGCCAGAGGGGCGCGATTAACCAAACCTTGCCACGGTACTCTCTCAGCCTGTGTAGGACTTTGCACATAAGCAGTGCGTCGGGCAGTGGAAAAGCGTAAATCGACTGCCACCTGCTCCAGTCCTCGCTGAAGGCATCCGGCCCCCCCGCCTGAGTACAAGTCCAGCGGGTGAGGTAGTCCGGGCAGCTTGTTCGTCCCTGAGGAGGCGAACAAGTCCACCTGCGGATGGCCCCAGGAGGCTGCGAGGTCGTCGAAAACGCTTTGTCTTAATGACCATTCTACCTTGGTGCTCTGTCCTCTCGACAAAGCATCCACCCAAAGATTGGCCGTCCCGGGCAGGTAAGTCGCATGCAGGGCGATGCTGTAATGATCGGCCAGGTAAAACAATTTCTCCGCCAGGTCTTGGAGCACAACAGACCTGGAGGAGCCCTGCTTTTGGATACAATGAACCGCGGACATGTTGTCCATCCTGAAGGCCACCGACTTGCTCGTGAGGGCCAGTCCGTGATCCCGCAGGAAGAACAACGGTACCAACAGTTCCAGGGCATTGATGTGGAAGTGTGAGAGCCCCGACCACCTGCCGTGGTTTTGATGTCCCATGTCTGATTGATAGCCCCACCCCACCTCGCTCGACGCATCTGTGTCTACCCAGATGGTCAGCGGAGGAACAGTCCAGGGCACAGCCGCAGAGAGCGTGCCCTGAGCGACCCAGTGTGTCAGTCTCAGATGTAGTGAGCGCGGTACCGTCCACAAACGGTAAGGGGGCGAGATAGGGAAGTGCCTGTTGCCCAGCTGAATGAGGCGTTTTAGTCAGAGCCGGCCCAAGGGCACGGTCAGAGACGCCCAATTCAAAGACCCTAGTAGGGAGTCCCAGATTTTTCGTGTTATCGAGATCGAGTGCAACACGACAAAGAGCTTCCTTCGAAGTTTCGCCGCATTCACTCGACTCTGGGAAACGGTGGCGCTTTGGAGATCCCAGTGCAAGCCCACCCACGTCACTTCTCGTGACGATGAGAGGCAGGACTTGGGAATGTTTAGTTTGAACCCCAGGTTTGTGATATGTCTGACTACAGTGAGCGTGTCTTGTACACAGTGTGTGAGAGAGTCTGCGGAGATGAGCCAATCGTCCAGGTAAAACAGGATCTGAATCCCTTGTAAGAGCAAGGGGTCAGAGCCTGCTTTACCAGTTTGGTGAAGACCCGCGGTGCTATGTTGAGGCCGAATGGTAGTCTGGTGAATTGGAACACCCGTTGATCCGACTGCAGTGCTAGGCAGCCCTGGAACCGAGGAGCCATCGGCACATGCCAATAAGCATCCTTCAGATCCAGGGTGACCACCCAAGACAAGGGCTTGAGTGCCAGGCGTACCTGGTTGATGGTGAGCATGCGGAAACGGGTGTTCACAATGTGAGAGTTGAGGACTGAGAGATCTACCACCAGCCTCATAACAGCGCAGTCCTTCTTTGGGACCAGAAACACAGGAGACAGAAATACCTTTTGTGTAGAAGATATTTCCTTGATAACGCCTTCCTCGTGCATGGACATGATCACTTGGGCCACTTCCTGAGACACTGGTCGCTGTCGGGGAGGGCACCTGAGAGGAGGCCTGGACCTCCACCTCCAAGTCAGACCCTTCTTGACCACCCGACGCGCCCACGACCGGCGGGGCCATTGCCGGTAGTGGGGGCGGAAGAAGCCGGTGCGGGTGCCTTGTGTCAGGCCCATCACCGCTTCGACGAGATGGTCGGGCGAGGGAAAAGGGGACTGGCCAGGAGGAACTACGCGTTTTTTGGCGCGGAGCCCCTCTTGGACTTATCGTAGCGGGAGCTAGAGCCACCACGTCCTCCTCCAGACGTCCCCCCGCCCCGCCGAAACGATGAACGAGCCTCGCGCTCTGGCCTATCCCCCTCCAGGCTGTGTCTGGCAGCGGAGGAACTGGGGCCCTGCGCCTGCCAGCGCCGCATCCCCTCTTGACGGGGACGGCGATCCGGGGACCGACGTCCACGGAAGGCGGGTACACCACGCCCCCTGTGAGCCAGTCCCCTGGCCACACCTCTAGCCTGGCGCCCCCTGCCGGCGACAGACCTGCCCCCGCGTCCGCGGGTGGAGGAGGATGAAGTGGGCTTCGCCACCACCTTCCGTTGGAGAAATTTTTCGAGTACGTGTCACTCTGCGCCAGTAAGAAAGCCCCTTGCCAAGCCTCCTCAGGGAACAGTCCAGGGGTCAGAAGGTCAGTCAGTAGGAGGCGGTTGCAGACGTCGGCAGGGGCCTTCTTACAGAAAGCCACCCGAAGTTGTTGACGGCAACAAGTGGCTTCATGGAGGGAGTGGCGGATGTCCTGAACAGGGTTGAGGGCAAGCTGCAGGGTGATCCGTCGGACATGCTCAAAACCTTGGCGATGATCAGCCGATTCCAGCGACTCAATAAGGCGGAGGTGAACCCGCGCCAGTTCCAACTGAGCAAGAAGAGTTGAAAGTTGGCGCGCCGCTCGCTGACGGAACTTAAAGTCCCGGTCCAGTGGTGCCTTCTCTGGTGCCGTGAAAAAGGAACACGGAAGGGGGCCCACTGACAGTTTGGGAGCATTGAGCCACTCCCACACAGGCAGAGGGAAGCCCGAGGAGGTAAGGAGCATGCCCGACAGAAAAGATGATTCCATGGATGGGATGGCCGGCAAGGTCTCAGCCATGGACTGACCAACCTCCACTGCCTCACGGATCCACTCACCCCAGGGACCCGGACAGACGTGTGGGAGTTCGAGCATCAGGACCCCGTCCCGATCTCGCACATTCCTGAGGTACGGCGTCCCTGAGATGGCAGAGAGGGAGTGGACAGCCGCAGACAGGTCTTGGCGGAAGTAGTCAGCCCAGGGCTTGGTGGCAGTGTAAGGCAATACCGACGGACGATACGAAAAATACCGCATGTCCTGCCGGTTAGGGTACACCCTCACATCGATCTCAGGGACCAGACCCTGTGGAGTAATGGCCCGGAAGATGTTTTTCTCATTCACCTGGATAGCCCAGCCCTCTGGCACAGCCCGCTCTCCGGCCGGCAGGTGGACCGCCCTCTCAGGGTTGGAGGCGATCACAGCCCTCCAAGCAACAGAATCCCCATACAGGGATGGCATCTTGACTTTGGGGATCTTAAACTTGGAGAGAGGCGGCACGGAGAGGGGGTGAGAGAACAACCCCAAAACCCTGGCCCGGGAAAACAACGGGCCAGAGAGGAGTCGAAGGCGGTGTCGGAGGTGCAGGTAATGAAGTAGATGATGTCAACGGTACCACGACCGGGAGAGCAGGCCGAGATGGGATGTGGTCGGCAACAGGTGGGAGAGGAGCTACAAGCGGAGTCTGCAGAGGCACCGGGTTAGTAGTACCCAACCGGGAGACCACTGCCTCCATGGCCGCCGTGACAGAGGAGAGGATGTCTGCCTTATTTTGGCACTGGTTTGGTTGGTCTGGGTTAATTTGTCACTGGTTGAGAGCTACTGGTTGAGATGACATGGAACCCATGTACATGCTTACCATGAATTTCTCCTTTGACATATAAAAAATCTTTGTTTATTGGTAAAAATTGAAGAGACCCCGGACAGCCTTTTTACTAGTTAATTTTAGTTTTTTGTTTAGTTTTATTTGATATACAGTGTTGTTTAAAACCGAGGACCGTCGCATTTTAGTATTTTCAACATTAGCCTAACCTAACCTAACTGAAAACTAACAGACGGTCTAAACCCAGCTCACGTTCCCTGTTTATGGGTGCATGACGGTCTAAACCCAGCTCACGTTCCCTGTTTATGGGTACGCGACGGTCTAAACCCAGCTCACGTTCCCTGTTTATCGGTGAACAATCAAACAGTTTCTCGTATTTCACTTATAGTGAATTTGAGACGGTAATTACATATAAACCAACATAGTATCGTCCATGAAACTTCTAGAACATTGATAATTATCGATGGGGCTCGTATCCGGGTTGTCTTCAATTTTAACCGGTTTATTTTCTACTTTAGTAAGTTTGATATTATTGTTCTTTCTAAACATCATTATTAAACCTCCTTTCTTATCGTTTAATTCTCTCATACTTTCAAATATTTCTAAATTACTGTACTGTCAATATTTATGCTTCTTACTTTAAATTGTGTCTCGGTTATACATATTATTGTGTTTTCATCAATTAGTTCATATATTATATGATATATATCATTTGATATAGTTTACTTAGACTTCAGTAAGGCCTTTGATAAAGTTCCACATGAAAGGCTGTTAAGGAAGATAGAAGGACATGGTATTTGGGGGATGCTACTCAAGTGGATTAAGTCATGGCTGATTGGTAGGAAACAGTTAGTATAAATGGTGTAAAATCGGACTGGGGATTAGTTAAAAGTGGGGTCCCCCAAGGGTCGGTTTTGGGGCCCCTTCTGTTCATTATCTACATAAATGATCTTGACTCAGGCATAAAGAGTAGGATCAGTAAATTTGCTGATGATACTAAAATAGAGTCAGCTAGCGACAGGGAATGTCTTCAAAATGATCTCGATCACTTGCACGAGTGGTCCATAAATTGGCAGATGAGTTTCAATGCAGACAAATGTAAGGTATTAAGGATTGGAAATTGTAATTTAGATGCTAAATACAAACTAGACAATGTAGAATTGGATAACTCAGAGTGTGAGAAGGATCTGGGGGTGCTCGTTAGTAATGATCTGAAACCCAGAAAACAGTGTACTGTATAAGTGTTAGGAATAGGGCAAATAGAATTCTAGGATTCATATCTAGGAGTGTTAGCAACAGGACTGCTGAAGTGTTCTTAAAACTATACTTAGCTCTAGTAAGACCCCATTTAGACTATGCTGTTCAATTTTGGTGCCCTTATTATAGAATGGATATAGACCCTTTAGAGGCAGTCCAAAGAAGAATGCCCAAAAAGATACATAGCCTAATAGGCCTATTAGAAATTTATCGTATGAGGAGACTTTTTGTCTTAGGCCTGCACTCGCTAGAGAGACAAAGATGTAGGGGATACATGATAGAGGTATTTAAATGGATAAAAGGTTTAAATAAGGGCGATATAGAGGAGGTATTAAAGCTAAAGAACGGCGACATACCGTCATACGGTAACCCGCTCAAATGGTTTCAAGTTAGACAAGTTTAGATTTAGGAAAGATATAGGAAAGCACTGGTTTGGAAATAGGGTTAACATGTGGAATGCACTGCCCAGAACAGTAATTAGCTCAGAAACAGTTGAAAGCTTTAAGCATAAGTATGATAAGTTGAATTCCCATATGGGTGATATGGGCTGGGTGTGAATGGGAGCTGCTTCATGTGGGCCGCATGGCCATATGCAGTTTCCCGCGATCTTACGACATTAGGCCTATGTTATGTAATTGGGGTTGAGTCACTTGGGGGTGACAGGGATCTGCCTTGTGTGGGCCGATCGTCTTTTTGCAGACTCTTATGTTCTTATGTTCTTATTTCTAAAATGTTTGTTTTAGTACCGGTAACTCCTTGTAGGCTATATTAATTTATAATTAGGCCTAATTTAAATTTGAACAAAAGAAATTCACTCTTTTTTGTTATCTTAGGCCTAGACCTATTTCAGTTATCATTAGGCCTACTATCTTCCGTTTCCTCCTCAGATTCTAATGGTGGCATTCGTTCTGTCTCGACAGTCTCCTCTTCGGGAATCAGTATGGGTACTTGGGTAGGCCTAGAGATAATTTTAGGAAAGGGTGATAAACTTCTCATAGGCTGTATATATCGTAGTCCTACCAGGCTAACAGTGAACCCATAAATAATTACAATTTACTTAAGCATTTAAAGGAAGCAAGTGAGCGAAGAACAACCCACATCCTGGTTAGGCCTACGGGGGATTTTAATTTCCCTAGAATAGACTGGAGTAGCTGGACAATAACAGGTGATGAAGAGAGTGATGAATTCAGGTTTGTTGAAATGCCGAGAGATATTTATATGTATCAACATGTAACTAGGCCTAAGGCCTAGGCCTATGCCTACCAGAGCTAGAGGGAGTGACTGTCCTAATCTTCTGGATCTTGTTTTATCAAATGAGGATGGGATGGTCGATAGTCTGGCACTTGCATCTCCTCTGGGTAAGAGTGATCATAGCACAATTGAATTTATGTACAACTGTTATATTGAGAAAAGAGAAACACAGAGAAAGATATGGTCAATATTTACGAGTCACACCACAGCTGGGATCTCATTTTTAACGGTAGTTTTGGGTTCCTATCATTCTATGCTTCATTGCTATATACTTTTTATCCACCGGAAAATATGCTAGGCCTAGGCCTATTTTTTTTTAGTTTTTTTTTTTTTTTTTTTTTAGGCTAGGCCTAGCATTAACCTAACCAAAAAACCTAACCTAACCTAATAGCCCCCAAATACATTTAGGTTAGGTTAGGCCTAGCCTAATGCTCTTAAAAAAAAAAAAAAAAAAAAAAAAAAAAAAAGGCTAGCCTAGGCCTAAAAAAAAAAAAAAAAAAAAAAACAAAAAAACAAGAAAACAAAATATTTTCTGGTGGATAAAAAGTATATAGCAATGAAGCATAGAATGATAGGAACTCAAAACTACCCTTAGAAATGAGATTCCAGCTGTGGTGTGACTCGTAAATATTGACCAAAGATATTCCTATAGCCTAGGCTAATTAGTTCTTAAATAATTCTACATAGGCCTAGGCTATGTCTTCATCTTCAGCCTGCCTTTCCTTACCTGTATCAGCTTCTGACTCGGGTACATTAGCCTATACAGTACTACATTTTTCTTTCTTCTAGGCTACCTGTGTCCTCTTTCTCCTCTAACTTTTCCATTACCCTCTCCACTGCGACTGCCATATCAACACAACTTGGTTAGTTGGTTTTCCTTCACCTAGCCTACACAAAATACAATTAGGCCTATACAAAACCTCTTCTTCACATTTATCATTTATGATCTTGTTTTACGATTCTACAGGACTGACCTTTGCATCGGCGCTAGCTCAGAGTAAGTACTACACACACACACACACACATCATGAAAACAAAAACACATACAAAACAAGGAAGCGAAATGGAAACTCTGAAAACAGTAGATCATAAAATATACCCAAGATCCCCACACAAACATCTACTCAAACCTTCTTAATGCTTAGGAAGATGAGGACAACAATTAGAAGCTTAGAAGAAAAAAGCATGGAACCTGAAAAAAGAAATAATATATATATATAATAAAAAGAAAGAATACATTGCAAAAAATCACTCACTCACACTCACACTCTCTCACACACACACAGCCCGTAGCCTAGTGGTAGAGCTCTCATCTCGCACACGAGGGGCCGGGGGTTCAATCCCCGGCCGGGCGGAGACAAATTGGGCTTGTCTCCTTTGATGTGTTAGCCTCAGTTCACCTAGCTGTAAATAGGTACCTGGAATAAGTGGACGACGTTGTGACGTCCCATCTGGGGTTGGCAAAAATGGTACAAGGCGAGATGGGTATCATATGGTTCACCTAAGCTGATGGCTACCTAAGCCTTCGGGCGAGACGGTACAGTCTATAGTGAGAATGGTACCATACAGATCCACCCTAAAGCCTTCGTTTCCGATGTCGCCAATTGGCTAAAAATACAGACTACACACACATCCACAGCCATTCCAACGATACATATAACACCTACACATATAGGAGGCGGGAAATAATGAGCATGCTCACGCAATACAACTAGAGTAAGTACAACTAGAGTAAGTACACACACACTACCATCTCTACTCACGTCTTGTTCATGTGGAGTCTAATATGGAGTGTGTTCGGCTATATTTAATTTAAGAGATTGCTATAAGTGTGCTAATTTTTGTCATTACCTTGTTTGGGGAATTATTTATTTATGCAGGTGTCTTTATACACCAATCCAACTTGAACCTCAAATTATAGCTTAAACTATTTGGGTATATGTTACAGTTTGTATTTATTATAGTTACATATTTTCATTAAAAGTCTTTGTTTGGCCAAGTATATATGTTAGGGTTATTATGGTAATACTTTTATCTTTCATAGTTATTTAGTTTATGTGAATAAGTTTAGATTTTCTGTTTTTATTTGTATCAACTTTATTGGGGCATTATTGATTTATGCAGGTATCTTTATACACCAATCCAACTTGAACCTCAAAATTTAGTTTAAATTATTTGGTTATGTTACTGTTTGTATTTATTATATTTACATAATTTCATTAAAAGTCTTTGTTTAGCCAAGTATAAATGTTATTACTTTTATCTTTCATTGTTCTTTAGTTTATGTGAATAGGTTTATATTTTTATTTGTATCAACTTCATTTTCATATGACCTTCGATGTTTATATAAACGCCAATTTTAGTGTTCAACTTTTTCTTTATGTTACTTCTTTGATTTATTATGTTTACATATGTTCATTACTTATTTTTTCCAACGTATAATTTTTCTCATAATGGTAATTGTTTTATCTTTCATCGTAATATGTATATTTTAATCAGATTATATATATTATTTTTACTTTATTGAATTAATTTACATAGGTCTTTCCATTTTTTATAAAACAGAGTATATAAAATATAGTATAACATAAATTATTGGTAGGAAATATCAGAAATTAACCCGGGAACTGCAGGAAGACTCTTAAGAGTTCCCCCGGCGGACTGCGGGAAGACTCTTAAGAGTCAGAGAAAAAAGAAAAAAAAAATTAAACATCGAAAAAAAAATATATATATATTTTTATTTTTTTTTATTTTTTGCCCTTGGCCCATGCAAAATATCAGTCCTCTACCTCCCCTCCTTCCCCACTTTCCTCCCCTCCTTCAGTTATCACCTATTTTCCCTGTTATTCCCTTATTCTGAGGTATATTTTCGGGCTAACATTAGCGAGTTGCAAGCAGGGCATTGTCATCACTGTTAGCAAGCGAGTGCAAGAGAGAGAGTATCGATCGACAGTGTCTCAGTGGCCTTGGGGGAAATTGGCGGGAAAGGAAGTTGCCTCACCCATACATTATGTAACTCGCGGCCTGTATCTCCGATTTTGACCATCCAAACGCTGTTTTCAGTAGTTTTATTGTTGTAACAGGTTAATACCTTTATAATCAACCTATAATAGGCGCATATGGATAAGTATTAATGCTATTTATGGTAAAATGAATATTTTAGTGATGGAAACAGCTCAAATACATGCGCACAGGCAGAGGTGTCTAATTACCCCCATCCGCACTTAAGAGGTTAATAGTACAATACATTTATTTATAAAAATACAAATTACATTTCATATACGTTTGTGTGGGTGTCCTTTGTGTCAGTGTAATGCATGTATGTGTAGCCTACATGTGAAAAGTTAATAATTGATGGTGGCCGTCTCCAGGAACCTCTCAAAGGAGGACAGGTCGCTCAGTCTTGAGGTTGTGTGTGGTGAATCTACGTTGACAGGCCGGGTTGCCTCAGGACGGCCGAAGTTTTGGGTACTAGATTTCCAGCCACTAGGGGTAGGCCTACCCGGTGCATGAGTAGTGGCGTGGAACCCCGATGGCCTAGCTGCCACGGTCAACTGCTCGTACGTTGGCTGTTGTGGTGGTGGGTGAAT
The DNA here is from genome assembly GCA_032716605.1 of Paralithodes platypus. Lineage (NCBI taxonomy): Eukaryota > Metazoa > Arthropoda > Malacostraca > Decapoda > Lithodidae > Paralithodes > Paralithodes platypus. Next base: position 19,564,420 of record CM064561.1, on the reverse strand, counting down.
GGGTGCCTGCTGCGGTTGAGACACCTCAGAAATGGTGACCCTGGGCATGCCTCCTGTGCCTCGGCTGTAGGCCTTCATCCCCTGGCCCAGCTTCATCACCTCGGTCATGTAGAGTTACATGAGGCGATGATCCATGTTCCCGATCCCTGTAGTCATGAACTGGTGGAACTGTTTGAGCTCCTGGACATGATTCTCTGGCCGCTGTGCCGCCTTCCACTCCTCGCAGAACAGGGCATTGCGGTGCTCTGCGTCACGCAGCTGTGTGTAGAAATGTTATTCGACATATGCAAAAAATACTTTCAAATAACACATTACAGTACATAAAAAAGAAATGGCAGTATTCCACCTCTCCCAGCTCTAAAAATGGTGTGGTTACGTAAATAAAGACTATACATTCATTCATACTCCAATACACCCACACAAGGTAATTGTGACTGTGTCTGTATGTATGTGTGTGTGTGTGTCTGTATTGTGGCCGGGTGTGAATAAATCTTATTGTGGTGTTTTGTATAAAGTTATGAAAAACAATTTATAATAATTTACCTTCTCCATCATCTCCTTTTCAGCCTGGGTTGTCAACGAAGAAGCCTGCTCCTTCTGCTGGGTTGACGTCTGCTGGCGCTTTGGGGCCCCAGGCGACACCTCTTGCGGCTCGTCAGGGTCATCCAAGACCACATCTACCACCTCAACCACCTGGCTGTTGACATCCGGCGAGGTGGCCTGGGTGTCTTGGGAGGCCGCAGGGTACAGCTGTTGGGGAACCATAGTTTAGTTGGTTGTAATGTAGTACATAAGAATAAAAGGTATGTTGATAGAGAGGTGCCCTGACCAGGATTCGAACCCACCCACCCCAGGTATATTTGGTTGAGTTGGTCTACTGGTTTACGGTGCCCAACTCTCTCAAATATACCTTGGGTGGCTGGGTTAGAATCCTGGTGAGGGTACCTCTCTATCAACCTGTCTTACTTTATAATTTACAAACAAGTATGTATAAATTATGTGTCAATCCCATTAGTAACATGTATGCCTTTGAATATAAATAAATACTCATAGTGAAACGTTTACGACCCCTCTTTCATTAACCCGGGAACTGCGGGGAGACTCTTATGAGTGAGTGAAAAAAAAAATCAACTTTTGACATCGAAAAAAAAAAATATATATTTTTAATTTTTTTATTTTTTTATTTTTTTTTGGCCCCTGGGCCATGCAAAATCTCGGTCCTCTACCTCCCCTCCTCCCCCACTTTCCTCCTCTCCTTCAGTTATCACCTATTTTCCCTGTTATTCCCTTATTCTGAGGTATATTTTCGTGCTAACATTAGCGAGTTGCAAGCTGGGTGTTGTCATCACTGATGGCAAGCGAGTGCAAGAGAGAGAGAGAGAGTATCGATCGACTGTGTCTCAGTGGCCTTGGGGGAAATTGGCGGGAAAGTAGCTTGCCTCACCCATACATTATACAACTCGCGGGCTATATCTCCGATTTTGACCATCCAAACGCTGTTTTCACTCGTTTTATTGTTGTTTCAGGTTAATACCTTTATAATCAACCCATAATAGGCGCATATGGATAAGTATTAATGCTATTAATGGCACAATGAATATTTTAGTGACTGAAACACCTCAAATACGTCAGCACAGGGGGACGTTTCCAATTACCCCCATGCGCACTTCAGAGGTTAATAACCTGCCTGTATTATTAATTGGTAATGTACTGAATATCCTTATAGCATTGATGCATATACGCAGCCAGGATCAGATTAGCCTGCATTAAACACTAATTGAACATGTATGCCTGCATACGAGACAAATTGGAAATGTGAATTTAATAAACTGGTTAATATTAGTAATGGCGAATGATGTTTATAACACTGGTAATATAGGCAGTCCTGATCAGAATTGCTTGCATGATAATTATTGGAATCTGCTGCCATCATATACAAATTGAAAATGAACAAACATTACAGTTGTGCGAGTGATAAAACAGTACAGATTATGAGTTATAACAGAAGTTGTAAGAGTACTAAAACAGTGCATATTATGATTATGATAGACTACATCAATAAATGTTTTTATTTGGAACATACCTTGCTTTTACGGGTGGGACACCTCACGATGTGGGGACAGGAAACTGAAGGTTTCCTTTTATCCACATCTCCCTCTCCGTCAGCGCCTTGGTCGCCTGGCCAGACTTAAGCATGAGGAGTTTGGCGAAGCGTGTCCTCATGCTCTCTAGCCACTTGTGAAGACACTCAACTGGAAATAATCGAATAATAATTAATCAACATGTAGCCTACGTACCATTCACCTTATTTGTTAAACTGTATTAAATAATGTCACAACTCGCACTCTGATTACAAGATTGGTCATATTTAATATGACGGAAGCACTGGTGTACACATTGTTCATTAATGCTATGTCGTAAAACTACTATTAGAAAATATTAATTCACAACAAGGTTTTTGTTCGTATTTCATTTTGCCCGTGGGCCGTGGCCCATCGCAGGTACCCTGCGGCTATTACCTGGCCACAAAATTAACTCATCTATGTCATTATTCATACATCTGCCTTTCTAACATTCCTAAAAACATTATCAAAGGCTAGGTCAGTACATTGTCTATATATAATAACACTCAATTAATAAGGGCACTGGGGAGGCTGAACCTTACACCCCCAATTCAGTAAAAAAATTCAATTTTGTTTTTCTTCTTCTAAAATGCTGCTTTCAACATAGGAGAAACAGGTCGCATCCATAACCCCCCCGAACGGGGATTCACCCACACCCCCCAATCAACAAAATTTTTCCCCTTCAGCCCAATTTTTTTGTTTACTCGCAGGTAGGCCTACTCGCAGACGATTCCTGGAAGAGGCTATCAAGCCTGTAACTCCAGCTCTAAATCTCTCTGGCTGGGTCTCATGGTCGTGTGGTCTCTGTGGCCCAGTTGAACGTGAAATAAAATTATATTTTTTATTTTGATTTTTCCAAGCCTCTTCAAGTTTCCTTTCAAATTCTTTAACACACCCAGCGTTCACCACAGACTCGGGGAGGTCATTCCAGTTGTTTTCTATTCTGTTACAAAATGAATATTTCCTAACATTTAACCTAGGCCTTTCCTTATAAATCTTTTTACTATGTCCCCTTGTCCTATCATCCTGTCTCATGTTAAAAAGACCCTCACAAACAACCTCATCATATATTCCACTCACTATCTGAAACACTAACCATTACACCATCAAGAGAAGATAATGCTACAAATTCTGCAATCCATTATTCACATGGTGACTCAGAACCCATTCACACACTCACCCAAACTGTTCAACCACTACCAATTACACTGATAGTGTGTAAAATATGACTAACACGTAGAGTAATGTTGAAAATTTACTGTTGTTGTTGTTGTTGTTGTTGTTCCCCAAGCTGCCTGGCCGAACAGCCCCAAGGCCCCGAGCAATTCCAAGGCCATAACCGAGTGCCCCCACAGAACCCTCCCCGCCGACCACAATAAAGCCTGGGTGACCGAAGCCACTCCATGGCGGGGGGCTGAGGAGGGTGCGGAAACGCCCGGGAAACCAAAAGCCCCACCCAGGGCCCTGTGCCCCTCAGCAATTATGAAGAGAAAGTTGAGGGGCAAGGGAAAAATGTGACGCTTTGGCTTCCAATCTTGGTAGATTGGGAGATCAATCCACGGAAGAGACGCCGTCACTTGAGATCTAGAAAATATATAAGTTAAAGGAATAGTCAGAGTAAGCTATGGGTATGGCAGAGATTGCTCAGCTCTCACTCTGATAGACCAGCCCATCACCATTTTTACTGTAGGAACATTTTGTCACCATTGTAGGCCTACAAGCCCCAACACTCTGGGGAACGTAGTTGCTGAATGCCATGATGTATTGTGTTATACAATATGCGAGTACATAAACAATAAACAATTAGGCTAAGCAAAATTATACAAGAAAGCAAAACAATAAATGGGCCACTTGTATAAATTATGAATAGTAAAGTCTGTCCTGAAAACTGCTCTCTGGAGGACTAAGAAGAAGAAGCAGTCACCCCGTTTTCTTTCTTGGCGTCTGTCTACGTTTATGAGTGGCTGCGTTCGACTTGCGGAACAAAAAACTCCCACAAATCGTACAACTAGTGGTATTACAAAGAAGCTCACTTACCAAGCAGACTGTCAATATCCCAGGAACTGTGTGTGACCGTCAAATAACTCTACATCCTTCTTCAAAGCGGGAAAAGGTAGGTGTAAAGGTTAACGGTCAGGGGGTGGAGGAGGGGGTAAAATAAAGCGAGGAGAGTTCTAGCTGTTCTGCTTAAGCTATATACTTCAATTCTTTTTCTTTAACTATCCTTTCTACGACTACATATTTTCTAAACTAATTCTTAAACAGCTCTAGCTGTTTCTGGAGAAGTCACTGGTGCATAGCCTATTGGTGAGCTGGCTTTGAAAAGGGACAGCAACTCCACAAAAAGAAGAAGAAGCTCCGCACATTGCTAGCTCGGCCCACGTGAAGGTCAACTCGGCCCATTCAGTAATACCAACTCGGCCCACCATAAAACCTTTTATCTATCAAAAGTGTTCGAGATCTTGTTCTTGTTTATTTCTAAGGGTGAAGGTGAAGGTATTGATGGATAAGCCATCACAACGGTACCTCGTAGGCTCGTAGCTACTATTTCCTCGGACGCGAAGTGTTTGAAATGCTTCAAAATCTTCAACAATTTGCTTCACCGACAGTTCACCAGAAACTAACTCAATCGCTCATTATTTCATTATATAGAAAGACCATTACTGGACTGACGGGATTTTTTTTTTCTAGTCTCGTAAGTTTAGGCTAACCCCTTGAGAATCGAGATGTATTTGTGATAATTTGTGAGATAATAGATAGGCCTAGGCCTAGTTTATATTATTTTAATTCCCACATAGGCTATCTTTCTGAAGTTGATTATAACATCTAGGCTAATGCGAGCCAGACAATATAAAGCTTCAAATAGGCTAGTTAGGCTAGTGGTTCAATTATAATAATTATTATTAGCCTAGGCTATAGGCTACTCACAGATGTCTTTCTGGAAGAGGCTTATGCCTGTTACTCCAGCTCTGAGTCTTTAGCCAGGTCATTACTATTGTGACTTTGGAAGTTTGGCTGCGTGTGGTGGTTATTTGTGCTCTATAATTTAATTTTCTTTCCTGGCCTTTCCATAATTTATCAAGTCGGGACTCAAACTGCACAATGGTATCACTTATCAGCATTCACCACCCACTCTGGTAACTCGTTCCAGATATTCACTACTCTATTTGAGAAAGAATTTTTCCTGATGTTGAGTCTTGCTCTCGGTTTGAATATCTTCTTTGAGTTGCCGCGGGTGATGTCGCCCTCCCTCATCCGAAAAATCCCCTCTGTGCAGTCTTGGTCATACTTCCCGCTGATAATCTTTTACACCTCGATCTGGTCCCCTCGAGATCTTCTATACGCCAGGGTTGGTAGGTTCAGCGTGCCGAGTCTCTCCTCATAGGAAAGATCCTTTAACTAAGGCACCAACTTTGTTGCTCGGCGTTGAAAGTTTTCTAGAGCTCCACGTCTTTGATCAAATATGGGCACCAGATCTGATTCGCGTATTCGATGTGTGGCCTCACTTGCAGTGTACAAAGATTTGAAAATTTCAGGATCAAGATAGGCTATACAAAACTTCTAATCAGGCCCACAATTTTATTCGCCTTATTGATCTTCTCAGCAAGGTGGTCTGAGAATGTTAGTTTGTCATCTATCACAATGCCTAGGCTATGTCCTTCTCTGTGCTGGTCTTTGTTATATTGTTAAACATTGTGTAGTCTGGTGCCTCGGTGTCGGACCTTCCTATCCTCATACGTTTACTTTTCTCAGGGTGAAATTCAAGCATCCATCAGATCATCTTTTCAATTCATCAAGGTCTTTCTGTAACCTGCCGCTGTCCTCGTTGTCACCAATCCTCCTGAATATTTTGGTATCATCCGCATACAGATATACCTCACTATCATGCTTGGTTATCTCCGGTAGGTCGTTAATAAATAGTACAAACAGAAACGGGCCAAGCAATCTCTTTCGATTCAGAAAGATCTGCAAGATTTAAATGGGTAAAAAACTATCACAATTATTTCACAAATTATCACATACATCTCAATTATGAAGGGGTTCAACTTACGAGACGAGAAAAAAAAAAATATATAGGCCTATACAGTCTATACAGTAGCCTATGTTCCCGCCAATCCTCAAGCGTGATGAATCAGATGAAATTATGGTACCGATGAAAAGGTGATACTTCCGAAACTTACATCATCATTGCATTATAGTTATATGATAGCTCAGTGGTGGATGCATTAGAACTTAATTTTTTAATGGGTAAACGTTCTTTCTAAACTGTGTGGGCCGAGTTGGTGGGCCGACTTGGTTGCGGGTGGGCCGAGATGGGGATGGGCCCGGGCCGAGTTGACCCTACCCCGGTCACCCGGTGTAAATATCCCATGCTTGGCGTGGCGTCATCATCGGTGCAGACGACACCTGTCATCATTATGTTTGCATTTTTCTTCTTTATTTACTGTTCTAATAATATTATTCTTAACTCTTCTATGATATGCTATGATCTTCCATACGATGCTCTACTAGGCCTATTGTTTTCCTAAGGAATTTATTTCAATTTATGCTATGATTCGGGCTAGGCTACTGTATGCTGTTTGTTGACATTTACACATGGCACGGCGCGGCATTTAAACACTTGGAACTGGTAGGTATGTTTCCTTCCCCCCACTGAACGAATGAACATAAGAACATAAGAAAATGGGAGTCTGCAGAAAGCCGATTGGCCTAAGCAAGGCAGATCCCTGTCCCACACAACCCCAATTGTGTAAGTGTGAGAGTCCGAGTGTAGTGGGTGAGACAGTGAAGCACGGGAACGAGATGGCTTCAGAGATGGGGTCGTTTCGGGTCATGAGTGAGCACCGTGCCTCATGTGAAGGCAAGATGGCAGGTGCTCGTTGTGCTCTACGTGCTTCACATGTCTCACTCCCTAGACTGGAACAAGACCTCACGGGCTTCACTGTTCATTGTAAAGCGGTGAATGTTAAGGCTCTCAGCCTATGCCCGAGAGGAAGTAAGTTGGAATATAGAAAAAAAAAAAAAAAAAAAAAAAAAAAAGAAATACAAAGCCCAATTATAGGCTGAACACTCTAATACCCTGAGGATCATCTTACCAAAACGGTTAGAGATTTAACGCAGGATTACGGGGTCTGCAGAGCGCTGATTGGCCCAACCCTGCTGATCCCCCTTCACACCCAACCCTTCTCGTCCATATGCTTATCCAATTTTATCTTAAAGCTCCCTATCGTTTTTAATCCCACTATAGCACTTGGTAGTCCATTCCACCCATCTACAACTCTGTTACCAAACCAATATTTGCCTATATCTTTCCTGAAACGAAATTTATCTAATTTGAAACCATTGGTACGAGTTCTTTCGCTATCACTGAGCTTTAGTACATTTGTCATGTCCCCTTTGTTAATCCCACTTGAACACCTCTATCATATCCCCCTCTAACTCTGCGTCTCTCTAACTAATGTAAGCCTAATTTCTTCAACCTTTCTCTATACGGAAGATTTCTAATATTATGGATCATTTTTGTCATTCTACGTTGTACTCTATCCAATGAATCTATGTCCATTCTGTAATAAGGACACCAAAATTGAACAGCATAATCCATATGGGGTCTCACTAATGACAAGTAAAATTTTAAGTTAACATCAGCAGTTCTGTTACTCACACTCTTGGAGATGAACCCGAGAATCCTGTTTGCCTTGTTTCGAACGCTTATACACTGTTGTCTAGGCTTCAAATCATTGCTAACAAACACACCTAGATCTTTCTCACAATTCGAGTTTTCTAATTCCATATTAGCTAGTTTATATTTAACATTTGTATGCATCTTCCCTATCTTTAATACCTTGCATTTGTCAATGTTAAACTTCATCTGCCAATTTACTGACCATTCGTGTAAGGTATCTAGATCCCTTTGGAGGCACTCTATATCTCTATCTGAATCAATTGTTCTCCCCATTTTGGTATCGTCTGCAAAATGGGGAGAACACGAATGCTATGGGAATGAGGGACAATATGTATTTTAGGTCACGTATGGGATAGAATTCGGTTCGCCTAGCTTTGTCTTAAAATATTAGTCACTGCATTATAGCCCAGGCCTAGCCTAGGTTATGTCTTGACCGCTGCAAATTTTATTATTTGGGTAACATTCAAGACAGCTAGAGCTGCCTTATTTACCAAGTTTTCTTTATATTTTTGTCAAGGAATAGGCCTAGGCCTATAGTGTTTTTTATCGTTTTTCATGGTTTGAGTGGAGGATTTTGCATTAACTTACATAGGCCTATTCATTAATCTGAAGATACAGCGTCAAATGGCACCATTTATTGGGTGAATCGCGCTTTAACAGTAGGTAAGGGTAATGTGGGGTACATTGGATAAGACCTTGGACGAGTTTAATTTTTAGCGTCTTATCACCGTCCGTGCGTTAACTTTCCTTGTAATCACTCTAGCGGCTTTATTTATTCACTGATTTTGATAAGACTTATAACATACCTTCACTATTGAGAGACCTTGGACAAGTTCTATTTTCAGCTTTTTACCAAAAAAATCTAGGGGTGCTACCACCAAATTTCTGTCTGACAACAGCATATGGGTTAACTTTCATTATTTTTTTACCGAATATTATAAGATTTACAAAATAGCTTCTCTACAATAATACCTTGGACGAGTTAAATTTTTAGTGTCCTATCAGAAAACCTAGGGATGCTACCACCAACTTTCTTTGTCAGACACCCTATGGGTTAACTCCTTGTTATCACTCTAGCACTTTTTTTTTTCTACACCGATTTTGGTAAGATTTACAACATTGCTTTTCTACTAATAGACCTTGGTGATAGTATTGATGATAAGGGGAGGCTGACCTTTACACCCCCAATTCACCCTGTATAAGAGATTTTGTTTCTGGCATTTTACCATTTTAATACCAATGGAAATGCTAAGACTCTCTGAAAAATTCATCACTATGTGTGCGCGTGCGAATTTAATCGCATCACATGTAAAAATATTCAAAACATTGAAAAATCATTCAAATTTCCCGCAATTTTGTTATGGCGTATCGTACAATCATCACCTACAACTTAGCGTGGGCGGGTGCCCAACCCCGAAAGGGGTTGAAATAGGGGAGCTATCCCGCCACCAAAGGCGGCTTTCTAATGCCGTTCCTAGCTGATGCTGAGAGGATTGGGTTCTAGTCATGTGGTGATGGGCTGGTCTATCAGAGTGAGAGCTGAGCGATCTCTGCCATACCCATAGCTTACTCTGACTGTTCCTTTTACTTATATATTTTCTAGATTTCAGGTGACGGCGTCTCTTCCGTGGATTGACCTCCCAATCTCCCAACCTAGAGGTTGGCAGATTGGAAGCCAAAGCATCACATTTTTCCTTTGACCCTCAACTTTGTCTTCATAATTACTGAGGGGAACAGGGCCCTGGGTGGGGCTTTGGTTTCCCGGGCGTTTCCACGCCCTCCTTAGCTCCCTGCCATGGAGTGGCTTCGGTCACCCAGGCTTTATTGTGGTAGGCAGGGAGGGATCTGTGGGGGCGCTCGGTTATGGCCATGGCCTTGCTTGGGGCCTTGGGGCTGTTCGGCCAGGCAGCCTGGGGAACAACAACAACTTAGCGTGCTTGCTTTCCCATATTGAATAATTGAAGGTGCTGAAAAAATATATAATATATATATATATATATATATATATATATATATATATATATATATATATATATATATATATATATATATATATTCGTTTGTGGTGCAATATTTGACATAAAATAGGTAGATTCAGGAAACAGAGGAGCGGTGACTGGACGACTCGGCCCATGGGACAACTCGGCTCGGACAGCTCGCCCCACTTTTGGACAACTCGGCCATGACGGCGAGACAACTCGGCCACGACGGCGAGACAGCTCGGCCCCATGTTTTGCTATGGGGCAATTTGACGAGACCAGTCAGGATTAGGATGGGGAGAGCTAAGTGGAGGGTTTATGGGTGAGGCCATGTATGCAGCACCAAATCCTGTCCTCTGCGTATGCGTGGCCTTTTCCCTAATATTATTATTATGTTATTTAGGCTCAACTGTTAGGTTAATTTATGTTAGGTTAGGTTAGGTTAAGATAATATAATTGTATAAAGGAAAAAAAATCGTGCCAAGGGGCCTAAGATTCTCACGCATGCGCAGAGGACAGGATTTGGTGCTGCATACATGGCCTCCCGTTTATGGTGTGTGTGTAATGTGGGCGAAATGTTCGTTTATTGTATAATTATGTCATACGCTAGTTCTCTCGATTCATGTGTAGGTTAGGTTAGGTTAGGTTAATTAAGAGTTGTCTCGTAATTAACACGGGGCCGAGCGGTCTCGCTTTTACTGGGCCGAGCTGTCTCGGCGTGGGCCGAGCTGTCCTGTGGGCCGAGTAGTCTAGCATTCGTTTGAGCACACCAAAAAGGTGCCATATAGTCCCATATGTAGTGTGTAGAAGGGAAACGAAGCACAGCAATATACATTTTAGTAGTTTCAATTTGAAGTTACCAATATATGATTTCTGGAAATCGAAGACGAAAGGAAAAAGTATATTGTCTCAATTTGTTCGTGAGAAATGGTGTAGATACTCCTATAATCGCGTTTTCTACAACATTGTAGTTGTTAGAGAAAACGATAGTAGCCAGATATTTTTATGGTATACTATAATATAGGCCTATGTGTTGTGCAAATGGGTGAATTATTATACAGTATAATTATATATGTATTATATTGGGGTGTTAGGGATGTCATATGGTTGTTTATGCCCTCATATGATATTATTTATTGTTGAAAGAAGCATTTTAGACAAAACAAAAACAATCATGACATTTTGGCTTCGGGGTCAAATGAATGGTCAGCCTCCCCATAAGTGATGAAGTGATTGTTGGGTAAATTTCTATAATTGCACCTATACGAGCTAAACAAATTATTATTGTATTTAACAGGAAGGTACAACGAGGTAAGTGATGTGGTATAGGTGGCAATATGCGGAAATGGATTATAAGGGCATTCCGCCCCCCTCTGACAAAAGTCTATCAATCTAGATGTGACACGGATTTACAATGTTTCAGAGAGACATTAGCCTAACCTAAACCTTACCTAACCTAACCTAGTATTATGGGTGGGGGCTACCGCCCCCACACCCCCGCTCCCTGGGTAAAACGGGAGAAAATCAGTTGGGGTGGAGTGAATCACCGTAGATTTTCGTAAGGTGGTAAGAGGGGGCAGAATGCCCTTATAATCCATTTCCGCATATTGCCACCTAAATCACTTACCTCGTCGTAACTTCCTGTTAAATACAATAATAATTTGTTTAGCTCGTATAGGTGCAATTATAGAATAATACCGATTGTTGTAGTGATGATGGTGATAGTTGTAGTGATTATGTTAATAGTGATGTTTATAGTAATAGTGATAGTTGTAATGCTAGTAGTGATGACCGTGATTAATGGTAATGTTGATAGTAATCATGATGGTGATAGTAGTAGTGATAATGTTGATAGTAATAGTGAAAGTTGTAGTAATGCTAGTAGTAATGATGATATTTGATGTGTTGATGGTAGTAATGATGGTGATAGTGATAAGGATGATAGTAGTAATCATGATGGGGATAATATATTGTATGTCATGCGATAGGTCTTGCTCACGGCCGTATTTTCTGGTTTACGAATTAAATAGATAATAATTATGTATTTATGTGTTCCATTTCCGGCCCGTTATCAATTGGGAAAGCGTCACTCCGCGTTATCACACAGGAATGAGCTACCGGAAAATATTGTTTGATGGTGCCTGTGAACTAGATTCACACACACACACACACACACACACACACACACACACACACACACACACACACACACACACACACACACACACACACACACACACACACAGCACAACACACACAACCCCACACATTAAAAAAAACCCAAGGCACTCTTATATGACACACACACACACACACACACACATGTAGTGTATAATGGCTTGTATGCCTTTATCTAGTACTCATTGGGTAATATGACTCAGTGAATCTCTCTCTCACGCTCACTCACTTTCTCTTCTCTCTCGCTCTCTCACTCACTCACTCACTCACTCTCACCAAACAATGCAAATCAAAGCAAGATCGGCGACCAGCCCCCAAAGTTTTCCTCCACACAGATTACAGTCTATTACCCGGCCAAACTAGCTTAACTTTCCTCATTATCTTTAATCCGAGAGAGAGAGAGAGAGAGATATTTACATAGATACACTGGCCACACAGACCTTACGATCCAAACGAGGTGGTCAGGACTTAATTCTAGTAGAGAGAGAGAGATAGTTACAATAGGTAGGCAAATTAAACCGATGGAGAGAGAAATAGTTTATTACATTACGAAGAGACGAGAAATACATCAATCAAGAGGCATATGAGAGAGAGAGAGAGAGAGAGAGAGAGAGTGAGTACGGTACGAAGTTTAGATCTCAGTCTTGTAACACTAGATCAAGTTGGAGAGAGTGAGATGGTTACAATAGGTAGGCAAATTAAACCGATGGAGAGAGAAATAGTTTAATACATTACGAAGAGACGAGAAATACATCAATCAATCAAGAGAGAGAGAGATGGTTACAATAGGTAGGCAAATTAAACCGATGGAGAGAGAAATAGTTTAATACATTACGAAGAGACGAGAAATACATCAATCAATCAAGAGAGAGAGAGAGAGAGAGAGATGGTTACAATAGGTAGGCAAATTAAACCGATGGAGAGAGAAATAGTTTAATACATTACGAAGAGACGAGAAATACATAAATCAAGAGAGAGAGAGAGAGAAAATCACTCTAAACTGGTAAAACAAGAGGTTACTCAGTTACTCAGTTACTTGTTCGTCAAGGGGAATCCACGCAATGCGAGCTAAGCTCATTATTATCGCGCCTCCTTAACTGGGAATGTATTGCGTGAAATGCATGTTAAGTGTTTTAGTCTGTATTTAGCAATTGGCGACAATGGAAAACTAAGGCTTAGTGGATCTGTATGGTACCATTCTCACTATAGACGGTACCGTCTCGCCCGAAGCTTAGTAGCCATCAATCTCGCTAGTACCATTTTTGCCAACCCCATGGGAGTCACAACGTCGTCCACTTATTCCAGGTACCTATTTACAGCTAGGTGAACTGAGGCTAACATATGAAAGGAGACAAGCCCAATTTGTCTCCGCCCGGCCGGAGATTGAACCCCCGACCCCTCGTGTGTGAGACGAGAGCTCTACCTACTAGGCTACGGGCTGTAGATAGCTTCTCCCTCAGGTTAAAATATCGCTAACATATTGGGGCGAACGTCTTTAAAAATCTCAATATTAATGGGGCTAAGTTTGAGGGAGAAGGGGGTCTTTTGTTATATTTGTTTTACTGTCTGGTATATTGCTTTCCTCTCTCTCTCTCTCTCTCCATGTTTATTCAACTTGGTAAAGGGTTACAAGACGATAATCTAAACTTCGCACGCACACACACACACTCACTCTTACGCACACACGGGACTCTCAACCTCCAGGAGTCGCTAGACCGGTTGTTGCTTGACTTCTCTTGCGCGCACACACACTCGCTCTCGCTCGGAATTTTTTTATTTTAATACCACGAATTTTAAGTATTTTTTATAAAAATAATTGTTCATTTACATCAATATATAGTGTTTGTAATTAATTAGAAATCTCGGGAAAACCTATTTTCCCCATTAGGCCTATCGATCCATGTTGAGACACGTCCCCTGATAGTGATTTGAAAAGACATTAGCCTAACCTAACAACCTTACCTAACCTAACCTAGTATTATGGGTGGGGGCTGCTGCCCCCACACCCCCGCTGGTTGAGTACTAATCCCTTAGTAAAAAAAAAAAAAAAAATTTGGCTGTCGATTATACGAAGGTGAAAGAAAAGTCGGTGAAGTCTACGGTGTTTACTCTGCAATCTTCAGCGTTTATTCTACATTGATAACGGGAAAGTACTGTATTGACAACCTTGTTACGAAAATTAAAAATTAGTACCATACTTTTATATTAGGTTTTTCAGAGGGTTTAACACATTTTCATATGATCTTTAGAGCTATCGATAACTGGAAGTACCGTATTGACAACCTTGTTACGAAAAAGAAATTTTGGTACCATACTTTTTTTATTATGTTTCGCCGAGGGTTAAAACAAATTTTGGACAAACTGGATTTTAGGTCACGTATGGGATATAATGTTCTAAATGTATACTATAGCTTTGTATTAGAGTATCACCACAATATATGTCTTTACCGCTGCAGATTAAATTATTTTTCAATAATTTAGACTACAGCTGGTTAAATTCTAATGGTGATGGCGGTTCCATCATTGGATCAGCTGAGAACTATAGTTTTAATTTTTTACTTGTTTTTTTTTAGTATTTTTTCATATTTTTTTTTTTATTTTAGCATTAACCTAACCTAAAAACCTAACCTAACCTAAATGTATTTGGGGGCTATTAGGTTAGGTTAGGTTTTTTGGTTAGGTTAGCTGCTAAAAAAAAAAAAAAAAAAAAAGCCCCCACAGAAAAAAAAAAAAGCATGGGTGACCGAAGCCACTCCATAGCAATGAAGCATAGAATGGTAGGAACCCAAAACTACCATTAAAAATGAGATCCCAGCTGTGGTGTGATTCGTAAATATTGACCAATTATTTTTCCTTAGACTTTGTGGGTTAAATAAGGGTGATGGCGGCCATCTTGGATCAGCTGAGAACTAATATATAATAAACCGTAGTTTAGTATTTTGTCATATTCTATATCAATACTAACCCTGCGGGGTCTGGGGGCGGCAGCCCCCAGGTTAGGTTAGGTTGTTAGGTTAGGGTAATGACAAAATATGGTTTTAGGGGGCATGTTTTAATATTGCAAAATAATGGGTAAATATGAATTTCCAGAAGGAAAAACACCTTAAAACACACAAATCAATGAAGGAACTGATGAGAAAAAGGATTATAATACAAAAAACACGTACGTGACCTAAAATCCAATTTGACCCAAATTTTCTTATACTCTTTAGAGCATATAGATTAATTATTAATCTTCAAATATATCAACAAAATTCGTGGTATTAAAATAACATTAAACCGCTCTCTCTCTCTCTCTCGCAACATCACCCCTGGCCCTGCTCCTTCATATCCGGTAAAAGTTTTAAAGACGTGTTTAAAAGCGAGTCATGCTACGTAAAAGAGATGTTATTAAAATCTAAGGCCTCTCTATCCTTATTACAAAATTCTGCTTTGAATATCCTGCCAAAGTTTGGAAATGGGTTTTAAAAGGCGTTGTAAGTTAGTCTCTGCTTTTCAGTTGACATTGGCTATATATTTGATAGTTTGTTTATATTTTGTAATAATGTTTAGTTTCCTCCCCAGACCACTATTTTTTGTCACGACTATCCCAGGTCGTCCCTCGTTTAACTAACTTTCCACATTTAAGTAAATTATTGGGATATGTTTGTGAAATTCTATCTATTTTCTATCTATTTACTCAGGCCCAATCCCCACTTTTCGTATTTTTTGTTTTCCTTTTTTTGGGGGGGGGACTCAAGACAGAGCAAGAAGAGGGACCACACCAAACACAACAGAAAACAATGAACACACAAAGACAAAATACAAATTCACACACACCTAGGTCATCCAAGAGAAGTTGAAATTACTGGTACTCACGGTTCTTTTCGGTAAAAATTGGAGACTTCGGACAGCCTTTTTACTAGTTAATTCTAGTTTTTTGTTTATTTTTCTTTGATATACAGTGTTGTTTAATACCGAGGACCATCGCATTTTAAACATTAGCCTAACCTAACCGAAAACTAACTGACGGTCTAAACAGGGAACATGAGCTGGGTTTAGACCGTCGCGTACCCATAAACAGGGAACGTGAGCTGGGTTTAGACTCTAAACCCAGCTCACGTTCCCTTTTTATGGGTGCAAGACGGTCTAAACCCAGCTCACGTTCCCTGTTTATGGGTACGCCACGGTCTAAACCCAGCTCATGTTCCCTGTTTAGTTTTCGGTTAAGTTAGGTTAGGTTAATGTTGAAAATACGATAAATCTACAGTTATACTACCCCTATTTTGTCGCTATTCTGTTGGTACTAATGGGTTAATATTATTAGTAGTTGTTGTTGTTGTTGTTGTTCCCCAAGCTGCCTGGCCGAACAGCCCCAAGGCCCCGAGCAAGGCCAAGGCCATAACCGAGCGCCCCCACAGAACCCTCCCTGCCGACCACAATAACGCCTGGGTGACCGAAGCCAAGTCCATGGCGGGGAGCTGAGGAGGGTGCGGAAACGCCCGGGAAACCAAAGCCCCACCCAAGGCCCTGTGCCCTTCAGCAATTATGAAGAGAAAGTTGAGGGGTAAAGGAAAAATATGACGCTTTGGCTTCCAATCTTGGTAGATTGGGAGGTCAATCCACGGAAGAGACGCCGTCACTCGAGATCTAGAAAATATATAAGTAAAAGGAACAGTCAGAGTAAGCTATGGGTATGGCAGAGATGGCTCAACTCTCGCTCTGATAGACCAGCCCATCACCACATTATTAGTAGTAGACTTAGTATGGTTTGATGATGCGCAGAAATTTATATTTGACTTGAAATAGATACATTGAAGTATTACAAACCTTCACGAACCCATAAACAGGGAACGTGAGCTGGGTTTAGACCGTCGCGCACCCATAAACAGGGAACATGAGCTGGGTTTAGACCGGTCGCGAGACAGGTTAGTTTTCGGTTAGGTTAGGTTAGGCTAATGTTAAAAATACTAAAATGTGACGGTCCTCGGTATTAAACAACACTGTATATCAAATAAAAAAAAAAAAAAAAAAAAAATACCTGAAAAACTCGTATCTGGTTGGTGATACATTTTTATAAAAAAAAAAAATCCAGTTTCCGCGTCTGCTGAACCATCCAAAAACACGCTAAAAGGCGTGTTTTGAAGGGGGGAGGTGGTGGGGGGGTAGTGGGGGATGGGTAGTATAACTAGATTTACCGAATTAACTAGTAAAAAGGCTGTCCGGGGTCTCTTCAATTTTTTACCTTATTTTCTTTCGTGGGACGTCGAGGTCGTTTTTTGGAAGTCATACTTCGTAATGCCTATCCATCAAATAACACCCTGTCCTATAAGCAACACCCCGTTCTTTAACATTAATATCAATTACAAACCCCAATGTACTTGAATAAACTAGTGAAAGCATATAGCCCTCCCGGGATTCGAACTCGGGACACCACACCCAGAACATAAGCACCTAAACCATTACACTACCATATACCACTATAGCTACTGGCCAGCAGAATAACACACTAGGGCACTTACCTGTGGTAGCGATAGAGGTCCTGTCTTGGTGGACCATATGGTAATTTGTAGTTAATGTTGACTCCAGTTCAGTGATAAACTCGTAAGTCGTTCACCACGAAGAAACACACTCAATCCCGCCTATAGTTAACACTGTAATAGTAACTGTATTAGTAAAGCAATTTGATCCGTTGAGTGCTTGTAGTACACTGACCATTTTCTGCTTGGCGCGTAAAATGTATCAGTTAACCTGCCTCATGATTTCACTGTTTCGATTACCTGTATCATGCAGGGTGTCAAACCAGAACAATTATGTTTGAAGACTTGAATGAATATGAGAAGGAATACAAGAACTATAACGTGAAATATAATTGTTTTGGCCATTTTCTCGCTTCTAAAGACATCATTTGAACCATATACCATAATTTTACCCTTACATATGCAACAAAAAGGACTAAAAATAATGAACTTTGCTTTTGTTTTGACACACTGCCGGTATGTATAATTCATTTGATCCCGTAAATAATGAGACTATATTATGAATATATGAACCAGTCATAACTGTTGACTATATGAACAAGTGAATCATTAATTTATTAACTGTCTTGATAGCGTAATGCATAAGTGAGCGGAATTTCGATGTGAGTATCCTAGGTTCGAGTCCTTGGAGTGCCACATGTATTTGTTGATTTCATTAATTGAGTTTAGAGGTGAAGTTGGTTGGTGGAAAACAAAACAAATCATTGATGTACTGTACCTTAACTTTAGTATATATCAAGTAATTATATTTTATAGACACCCAATAATAAAACTGATACGTAAACTAAGATTATTTAGTTCAGTTAATATTAAACATGCTACCCACCATTGTGTATTTACTAACAAATATATACAAATTGTGCAACTGCTTCGAGCAGTGTATCAGTGCGTCTAATGCTGTGGAAATAGTTTCCACATCTATCAAGCTTAAAAAAACATCCCCTAAACCCAGATAACTTTGTACATTTTTCGGTAGAAAATTGTACCGTCCAAAGACCAGTTTCTCCTATAATTACAAGCTCGCTATCGCTCGCCAGGAAAAAATCGACACCTAAATGACACGAAAGTTCCTAATATTGACAACAAAAATGGGGTGAAAGGTCTTAAAATCGCCAAACTTATGTGTCAAACTTCTTAAAAGCTGAAAACTAATGGGGCTACTAAACATGAGGGAAAAGGGGAGCCAGAAATGATGGTGTCCTTCAGTTCTTATTGGTGCTAACATTGGACGATTTTATGAGAGAGAGAGAGAGAGAGAGAGGGGGGGGGGAGATATGTAATGTAACCTCTATAATAATAAGTACCGGGTATTAAAAAAAGAAAAAGAGAGAGAGAGAGAGAGAGTGATGGTGGTTTAGGGGAGAGTATGGAATAGGGAATCTAATTTATTATCCCTCAATACTTTCTTCCTGCACCTTTATCTTCCTTCCTTCCTTCCTTCCTTCCTTCGTTCCTTCCTTCCTTCCTTCGTTCCTTCCTTCCTTC